>JANHGB010009894.1:0-21586 GCA_026283785.1 Coracopsis vasa | reverse complement strand
TCTCAATCCCTTCAGATATACACCTGCTGCAGCACAGACATAACCACCGTCATAGACACCTCAAGAAGTCGTTCTGGCATGGGCTTAAGCGCAGCCACAGATGTATCATATGTCCTGTTCCTGCATAGACTCATGCACACATCACAGTCCCTTCATCTTGAGTTCACCTGTGCTCAGCACAGACACAGCAGTGATGCCCTGGCCATCTGCCAGCCCAAGCACATTGTCATCATTGTTATCAGAATGTTCCCAGGCATAGCAGAATAAGATGATAAGCAGCACAGCAGCACAGCAAGCAGCAAAAGCAAAAAGCAGTCACTAACAAGAACTATATTATAACATGCAGTAAGGCAAGCAAGCTCTATGGCAAGCAGAAGAGCTTGTCGATTAATAGCTAAACAGCATTAAGAGCTATTAATTTGATGTAGCACATTACAATCAAACCTATCGTTATCTCAAACCATTTGAGGGCCACACTGGGTGCCAAAAAACACTGTCATGGTTTAACCCCAGCTGCCAGCTCAGCACCACACACTCTTTCACACCCCCTGGTGCCATGGGAAAGAGAATCAGAGGAGCAAAAGTGAGAAAACTTGTGGGTTGAGATGCAGACAGTTTAATAGGTAAAACAAAAGCTGAGCAGGCAAGCAAAGCAAAACAAGGAATTCATTCACCACTTCCCATCAATAGGCAGGTATTCAGCAACCTCCAAGAAAAGGGGGCTCCGTCACATGTGATGATTACTTGGGAAGACAAGAGCCATCACTCCAAATGCCCTCACTTTTCGTTATGCTGAGCATAATGCCATATGGGATGGAATATCCCTTTGGTCAGTTGGAATCAGCTGTCCCAGCTGTGTCCTCTACCCACTTCTGGTGCAGCCCAAGCCCACTAGCTGGTGAGGTGGTGTGAGAAACAGAAAAGACATTGACTCTGTGTAAACACTGCTCAGCAGTGACTAAAACATCTCTGTTTCTAGCACAAATCCAAAACAGCCCTATACAAGCTACTATAAAAAAAAATAACTCCATTCCAGCCAAAACCAGCACACAGTATGAATTCATTTTCCTAGTGTGGGGAAATTAGCATGTTCTTTAAATTAAGCATACGCTTAAGAACTGTTCTGGCAAGAATGGACTTAGTTATTCACGTAACATTTTCCCAAGCCACAGCTTGTGATGGAGAAATTCAGCACAGTGTAAAAAGAAAGCAAAAACTCAAATCCTTTGAGAAGCTCAATTCAACAGAAAAAGACAGCTGAAAGTTTGTATTCATAGTTATCTTATCTAGGACATGCAATCTATTTAGATAGAATTGACATACTTTACTTAGGTTTTCCCCACATCTCTGTGATCGGCAGATTACGTTTGCCTAATAACAGGATTTGTGCTGATTTCATAATTAACATCTTTATTATGAAGGGTTGATATGAAAAAGGTAAGGATTGTAAAGAAAAGGGGAGGGGGGAGATTTTTCCTGACTTCCAGATAATTATAAATTTGGACATCCATCAGACTAAATAAAAAGTCCAGTCTGCCTTCATTCCAGGGAACATTAACTGGATAATGTTAATGAATTGCAATCTTTGTTTTTGTACATTTCTCTATCTTGTTCTCTTCTGTGAAGAGATTTAAAACAGGCTTGTAAGATCATGGAGGAGGCAGAGCAGTTTAGATTTTTTTTTTTTTAAAAAGAGTATTTACAGCTTTCAGTCAATATTCAAAGTAATTTTGAGCCAGTTTCAAATGCAAAACAAAGCTGGCTTACCTGTTAGTTATAATTTGTTTCCGTTTACTTCTGTGCTTTGTTCTGACAGGTCCCATGAGATGTTTAGTCTTATTCCCAGCATACACAGGTCAGGCAAGAAACTGAATAAATTATCATCAGCTGAAAATAACTGCTGCACTGATTCTCTGGAGGCAACTGAAAAGATGTATTTGGGTTCTGGTTTTGACTTTCAGAAAATTTGAGTTAAAGGCTACTGACTGACTAAACTGCATTTCAGACCCAGTTTAGCAGTCATTGGATAGGAACTTTAAATATAACACTAAAATAGTTTTCATGAAAACATGTTCTAACTGAAGTTCACTACATGCAGAATCTGTCTAATGCATTTTCAATTTGAAGAGCTATGGGCTTTGACCAAGTACCATGACTGTTCTGAGGTACAGATACTTCGGGATCCAATTTGCAATATGTGTTCTGCCTTGTCTTGTTCAGTCAACAGTCAACACTGAATATTGTGCACAGGTCACCAGATATTACCAGGAGATTCAGGAAGTGATTTCACACACAGTTGACAAGTGGTCACAGTATTAAAAATCTTGAGCTGGAGACATTGATCCTGCATCTTTTTGGAGTGGGACTGGGTGGGGGGAGGTAATTAAATACCATTATAATTAATTGCCTGCAGCCCTTTCTTTTTTTCCCTCTAGCCAGGTGTAGTTAGCTAAACTTAACAAAGGTTGCTGCAGCAGTTATTTTGTCTGTCATATCAAAACATTTCCTATACCCACTAATAATACAACACTAAATTTTGGTCTCCCATTAATGTCAGGCCATTTATAATTTTGGGTTGCAGCACTACAAAAAGGAGATGACAAACTTGTATGTCACATTGCTATTGAAATTAATAAAACCATGAGTCCCTTAAAAGAAAGGGTATGAGGGTGAGTTTATGTGGGGTTGTGCGTGAAAGTGTGTGTGCATGGGCTTGCTTGTGTTTTTCAGAAAGAAGGCTCTGGCAAGCATGTGATGATTTGCGAATCTGTTCCCATAGAAATTTCACCCAGGGTGTTTGAAAGACTAAGGCTGGGTTATATTGCTAATATCCCCAATTAAGGTGTAATATTAGCAGCCATGCATACTTTGGTTAGAGGTATTGGCATGAATAAGAAGGACCTAAAGTGGATGGGGGAACCTGAATGCAGTGGCAGGGATAAGATCAGGGATAAAAATTAGTAGGAGATGGAGCTCTTTCTTCAGCTAACACAAATGCATACTGCTAGAAAAAATAGCAAGCACTCATTCATGATGATCACCACCTAATTGGAATAATTCTTGTGGATACATATCTTTAACAAAATTGTTTGTTTAATAGAGATGATAATGCAGGGCAGGATATGCGACCCACTGGACTGACTGGTCATCTTATTGAGCTGCACAGAATGTGATGAACACTTATTTGGATTCCGCTTACAGGTAGACTCGAAATCTCAGAAGTCAATATTTTATCACCATCCTCTGCCTCAAAAAAAAAAAAAAAAAAAAAAGAATAAGTGAAAAGAAATTGATAGGAAATGTGTATGTGGTGTGTGCTGTGGTCACTTTTCTGATGTTTGGTTTCTGTTCTTAATACAAAAAAATAAATACAGTTGTATTTGTCAGCATTTCCCATTCAAAATATTGACTTTAAAATAAGTAGAAAAAAAAAAGGCAAATAAAATGTCTATTTGAAAGAGAAAAATAAGAAAAATATAAATGAATTTACAGTTATGAGGAACACATGCCTCACAAGAGCTGGAATATGGAAGCCTTTGCGACTTCAGGCTGGTGTACTGGAAAATTATTTTGACTGTGTCACATCCACAAGCAACCATCTTATATACTCCTGGTACATAAAATACAATCTAAATATGACAAGTTGGTCTGGATATCAAGTCCAGTGTGTAGCAGCAAAGAAGTAGTGAAGTAAAGTACTGCAGTTTAATTTCCAAGCGCAGCCTGATTTACACTGAAGAATGTTGCTTTTTTGAATGCTAAAAGAAATAAAATATTTTGGATGCTCAGTTTGTTGTAGTTTTAGAGTTTAAAAGTCCATATCTTATGTGTTTGTTTTTGATAAAAGTCCATATTTTCACGTGTTTGTTTTTGATAAGGCCTATGTTTGGGAAAGGTTAAAAAAATTTATTTCTGACTACATTATGCATTTGATTTGATGACTGTTTCTATAAAACACAAGAAGAAGCTGGGAAGCAGGGATTAGAACCAATACTAACATACCAGTTACAGAGACATTGTCTTTCTCTGGTCCACTATGTTTTTTCAAGGTACTCAAGTTCAGTAAAAGACTGAAAAATACTCTCCACAAGACGCAGCCTCAGGGAAAATACCTGGTCAGTGTTGATCTGGCAGAGTCCTGTGCGTGAACACTGCTCATGAAGTTCAGGCTGGAGAAACCAGTAAGTAAGGAAACACCAATCTTCAGATCAAAGGTCTGAGCTAGTGTCTGGGGAAGTGATCTAGGATCTGGGCATGCACAGTAGATGGAATGAAACTTTGTGTTACTATTCAGAAGATCTGTCAATATAGGTGTGCTTGGAAATTGAGTAAAGAATGTGAGTGGCAGAGCCTTGATCAGGCAGGGAGAAACTGCATTTGCCCATCCATGGTGTATGTTTAGCTGAGTTGCTGGTCTTTGTGCAGGTAAAGGCACTGCTTCCTGTCCTCACTGCGTCCCATCCTTGCGTATGTGCCTATGTGCATGTGTTTATCATGTTACCACATGTGCACCTCTGACTCCAGCCAGGCCTGCAGTCTGGCAGCTGCATCCTGGCTTCTGGTAGAAAGAGCATAGAAATCCCCAGGTCTTAAAGTCCAGAATATCCTGCTTGCCTTAAATCTACTGTGAATTTTGATGATAAATGCCTCCTAATTCTAAGATGAATTAAGGGAAGGGGAGAGAATGAATTACTGCACAATTTACTTTTTTAGCATTCTTTTTTCACAGTCATTTCTTTTGTCAGCTGTTCTTGGTGACCTCTTGATCTAGCTACACTGTCACATCAAAGCTTTATTTTGTGTTCTTTTGAACAAAAATTAGCTGCCTTGTTTCAAAGCATGCACTGTCTTTGGCTCGGTTCTGATGCTGGTAATAGTAGATTTAACTCATTTGTTCTTTTAATCTCTGAATCTAGTCCCTCTTTCTCCCCCTTTGCTTGTGTTAAAGCAAATCTGAAGTAGATGTTTGTGCTTCTGATTCTGTTTTGTTTGTTTCTGGAGGCCTACAGGGCTCTTAGGAGGACTGGACATAGAATTAGAAGGAATTTTCTGTGCTCAGTGTTCAGCTCCTAGGAGCACCAGTGTACAACCTCTTCTGATGAAAGCAGGTGGAGACAGGGATCCAGTTCCTCTGCTTTCCTCTCCTCAAGCAGACCACATTTTAGTAACTGATCTTTCCCATCAGACAGACAAGTGTAGTACAAACTGGCAAGCAAATTTTTATGTGGCTTTTTCACATCTGGCTTGCATGGAAAAGCAACCCCACAGCTACTGCATATATGTTTGCAGCAAGGGTGATCATCACCTTTCATTAACAAGGCGAGGCTCAGCAGCCACTCTACTTGCAAAGAAGCTTTCCAGAGGTGCAAACAACACAAGTGCTTGCTTCCTTTTCAGGTTCTTCCCAAATGTAGATGCCTTATTTTAGACGGGACACTTCCAACACGTGCAGGAGGAGCTCTCTAAAAGTTGAGATGGTGATGTGAAGCTCGTGGCCTGGAGTGTTCACTCCACCTTACAGCTCTGTGTTCCTTGAAGATTTTCCTGCCAACCCTGATGGCATTGTATTTACATTACTAGTCCTAATTAACATAGGTGAAAATGAAAAAGGTTTTGCTTTACTAAGCAGGAGAGAACAAAGGTTGAGCCTGACTTGTGAATACATCTTCTCTTTCAAGAGTAAAACATAGAGCTGTTCAGTATATCAGATGAAATTATCAGCCATCTGTGAACTGAGCATCAAAGACACAATTAAAACACCAACATGAAGTCTCTTCAAATAATTTATAACAATGCTTTGTGCACACATCTCTGTTCTTCCCTGAGCTCCAGACCTCTCTGTAGTGATATTTTAATTTGCATCCAGAATATTGGGAAAAAACCAATAACAATAGGAAGAAGGCCAAAAAGAAGAAGGAAGACAAAGGTTTATGATGGGATACAGGGATATTGGTTTTCGTTTCAGTGTATTAGAGAGTTCAAAGCTCAGCCAAGAGCGTCGGGAAGCTACGCCAGGCCTACACCGGAGCATCAGGTCGGGATACCGGGCCTACCCTGGAGGGTCAGGATGGGAGGCTGAGATCTAACACCGCGTGCCGTTTGGGACAACAGTTAGAACTCCGGCGCATCACAAAGGGTTCTGCCCCGGGCCCATAGTACTGTTGTGGGAACGGGTTCTATCCCGGAACGTCGCCTATGGACACCGGGCCTAACGCGGAGGGTCAGGTTGGAAGGGTGTGTCCAAACCCGCGCGCCCGTAGGGACAGCAGGTGTACCCCGGAGTACCGACGGGGGTATACGGGTACTACACCGGAGTACCAACGGGGGTACCGGTACTACTCCGGAGTACCGACGGGGGTATACGGGTACTACCTCGGAGCACCGGGCGGGGTTACTGGTACTACACCAGAGCGTCGGGAAGGGACACCAGGCCTACCCTAGAGCTTCAGATAAGGATACCGGGCCTACCCTGGAGGGTCAAGATGGGAGGCTGAGATCTAACACCGCGCGCCCGTTGGAACAACAGTTAGAACTCCGGTGCATCACAAAGGGTTCTGCCACTGGCCCATAGTACTGTTGTGGGAACATGTTCTAACCCGGAACATCGCCTATGGACACCGGGCCTAACGCGAAGGGTCAAGTAGGAAGGGTGGGTCTAAACCCGTGCGCCCGTAGGGACAGCAGGTGTACCCCGGAGTACCGACAGGGGTATACGGGTACTACACCGGAGTACCAACGGGGGTACCGGTACTACCCTGGAGTACCGACGGGGGTATATGGGTACTACCCTGGAGCACCGGGCGGGGTTACGGGTACTACACCAGAGCGTCGGGAAGGGACGCCAGGCCTACCCCGGAGCATCAGGTCGGGATACCGGGCCTACCCTGGAGGGTCAGGATGGGGGGCCGGGATCTAACACCGCGTGCCTGTTGGGACAACAGTTAGAACTCCGGCGCATCACAAAGGGTTCTGCCACGGGCCCATAGTACTGGTGTGGGAACGGGTTCTATCCCGGAACATGGGACAAGCGGAGAGGCTCATGCATTATAGATGCTGACCCCCAGCGCGGCGGCCTTGCTTTAGAGCAGGAGCAGACACGGGGTATTCAGCGACGGGGCCAGATAGCGGTTTAATTTATTCAAGATGTTCTTTCATATGAAAATTGTATTTTTGTACATAAAGAGCTTTATTCTATTATTATGCCTCTTATCAAAGTGGGGGTTTTGTTTTGTTTTTAAAAGAAATTGTACTTTACCCTGTAAATAAAAGTTTTAACGTTTGTACTGAATTTCAGCAGTGCCTCTGCAGTTTTGTTTCCTAAGCCCATCAGAAGGGCTTTTGCTCCTCAGAAGGAGTCTGGGGTGGAAGGAAAGGTTTTGCGCTAACACGAGCTGGTGTTTTGGACACCACACTGGCCACAGACGTGTGGCTACCTCCAAACATCAACCAGTCCCAAGTCTCATAGAGAAGTGATTTGACACCCATTCAGGATGCACAGGCAGAGAGCAGTGTCAGTATTCAGGATTGCCCTTGCCATGGTTCATGAGAGGAAACGGAAGGTGTTGGGGGTTTTGGGGCAAGGAGAGGATGCTGGACCCAGGAACAGGGTGCAGAGCTCATAGCTTTGCCTAAACCTTCAGTGTTAGGGGAAATCAGCTGTCAGGAGCTGCCTTTTTCCTCAAGGCACATGGTGGAATGGAAGCTCTTCCCATTTGCTTCCATGCAGGGAGAGGAGAAAGGGTGGCCAGAGGCCTTGGCACCAGCCCTGGTACAGCTCTGGCCCTCAGCTAGAGACTGGGGGTGCCAAGAAAGGCCCTCGCCTCCACGGAATCTGCTCCACTGTTGGGAAATTCCAACCTTTCCTTTCTCCTGCATTTGTGTGCAATGGGGGAGTCCTTTGACCCCCCAAATCCTACCTTATTGAAGGGCTTCTATTCTTTACATCTCCCCTCTCCAGCGTTGCTCAGCACTCCCATATTTCACTAGGCACACAGGCACCCTTAAAAGTAACAGTTTTATCCTCTATGCCCTGTTTTATGGGGAGAATGAGGCAGTTCAGCTGTGTCCCTCCAGCTATCTCTAAAACACTGGTGAATCAGAGATGTATGGGCAGTTAATGTGGTATCTGTGGGGAAAGAAGGTGGATGCTTGGATATGTTGTGCAGTACAAGCCCAAATAAGCCAGCTTTAACACATCTCAGATGGGACACTGAATGAATTGGCTTTCATTTTTCTATGCCTCAGTTTCCCATCCATAAGACTGGGGCACCACCTTCCCCTCACATCATGGGTGAATGCAGTGATTTCATTAATCAGAGCTTCAGAACACTCAGATGCTCAGGGCTGCTATAAAAGCCCAAGAAGAAATTCAGTCCTCAGGACACTATCCTATACTGTGCAGGGAAAAAAGGCAGACTGCAAACACTGGAAGTGTTAGGCAAAGCACTGAGAAGCTGTTCACACAGGCAAAATCTCTGCCTGAAAGTCAACCCTCCTATGCAATGAAGAAGGTGGAGTTATTATCAGAAATATAACATGGGATCATATCATTGCTGCAAAAATTAGAAGGAAAGGAGGTGAATTAGGTTTGCACCTCAATATCAGCATTTTTGAGTGCTCAAATCTCTAATCTTTGTATTTCCTTAACATAGTTTTCATATCCTTTTCTATACACACACACCTCTGTGTCTCAGTAAGTCTAAATGCTGAGAAGGAAATGTCATCATTTGGAAACCCTAATAGCAGAGTAATTCTCATATTAATTAAAGACACCATCAACCAGTATAGGCCAGTTGCTTAATGGTGTCCTGTTAAATAAAAGAGATTTGTGAAATCTAATTCTGGCAGTAACAGGTCTTGATCTGTGACGCAGTGAAGCTTTGCTTGCACCTGCCCTTGAAAGCCAGGAGGTTTTGTATGGAGTAGCCTCCAGGGGCTGAAATTTAGTACAGTCCATGGAGACGGAAGGTCATCTAAAGTCACTGGGTCCCAAGACACTGGACTTCAATCTCAAAGAAGAACACACCCCCCCAACTTCAAAATATCCTCTATTCTTTTGTGTTTTCTTAGCTGGGAGCAGAGCTCTGTGGACATTATGCAGTCTATAAAGACCATACATCTACCAGGACGCAGTGTATGATGTTAATGTTCCTAAACGGGCAATGAAAGCTGCAAACTGCGTGAGGATACAATTAGATTCATACATTAACATGAGTCAGAGAACAGTTTTTCCCCCGAGCGGTGATAGGTTCAGACATAGTTGAACAAATCTGCCGCCGGGACAGATGGAATGCCTATATTCAGAGGCTGCAGGACCAACCTGCACCCCCGTTTACAACAAGGGGGTTTGTATTTATTGCTATCAAAAGAGTAGTTTGGTGAATTGACAGGGAGCTGGAACAGGCTTCCCCCACTGCAAGCAGGCAGCTTGTTCTAATTGCACTAAAATAATCTCTTAGCACTCATACAGGGAGGAAAAAAAATAGGTGATTTAAATGCTTGGATGGATTAAATCATCGGCAAATCTTTGGAAATACCACATAGTAACATGGTAAAAAAGATCTATAAGCAGGCACCAATCCCAATCCCACTGAAACCAGTGCTAAGACCCCTTTCTGCCTTCAGAAATAGCTGAAATAAATTGATTTTGACTCTTGGCACTACATTACATACATGCATATGCATTTTTTTCGTGCCTGCTGATAGGTGTTGGTAATCCTTTACCCTTGCTGGAATCAAACAGCCACCTCCAGGGCATGCAAGCATTAGGGACCCTCTGCCAGGAGGCTCTGCAAGTCCTTAGGTCTCACTTAACTCCCCTTTAGTTAGGAGAGAAAGTCTGAGATGGCCCCATAGATAGGGCATCCCTGCTAGCTGGTAAATGGGCTTCCAGCACAGACTTTCTCAAAACAGCTCAGTTTATCCCACTTTCTCTCTGCTGAGATTTACTGTGGAGAAGCAAGAGCGTTACCAACTCTAAGATGCTCATCGTGACAGGGCCTGCAGCATCCTCACAGTACTGGAGCTACTTTGTTCCAGTATTTTCCATCTGATTTGAAGCTTTAGAGAATCCCTGTGAGCTCCCTGTGCTCAAAAAGTGAGCAAATAGCTGCAAATCCAAAGCTCTGTACAGGCTTCAGTAACAAGCATTTGCTGTGACTTCGAAGCCCTTTTGTGCTGTCGTCCCTGCTGGGGTGAGGCTCAGACAATGCTTGGGGTTTAGCTATTAACAACAGCATCCTCAGAAGGATTTCTATTATTGGGTGTCAATCTGTTGTAGATTTTGATTTTGCTCTGTACATGATCTGTAAAATACAGTCTTGCACCACTACCTGTGAGCACATGAAACTTAATACTATAATTATACATCTCTGGGGCTCAAATGCCCCATTAAGGCTGATTTGTATAGTGGGTAGAGATTATCAGAACAGAAGCAGGTGAGGACTAATTTACAGGGGCTTTTTTATTGGCGGTGTATGCAATTAAAAGACATCATCTGGAGGGGCAGAGCTGCTGAGGACCAAGCAGATTTACTGACAGTACCATCCGTGAGTGCTGCAAAATGGAGATGCCAAAATGCTGCATCAAATACTTCCAGCTGATACTTTGCTAAACACTTACAGTCTTCCAATGGGATTTCTTAATCTAGATTCGCAAATTAACTGATTTGTTAAAACCAGTTTTATGCCCAGTAGCTTGGTAATGGTGCCCATGAAAAATTAACCCCTTTTCCTTCTTCATCCTCAACCAAAAGGCATAATGGTCAATCTGAAACAATCACAGGTGTCATAGAGCTTTGGTGAAGTAACAGATCCTTTCAAAAGGCCTATGGGATCCTGTTAGTAGTCACCAGGGTGAAATAGATGGGCCCCTAGAAATAGGGTTTCCTCTCCACCGCCTCTCTGCCGATATTACTATCCTCTTGGAAGAGATGGCAAATGCTTCACGTGAGGCACTGCTGGTGCCAGCTCAGGGCTCCACATGCTGAGCACTGCTCCTCTATTATCATCACCATTAGTATCATTTTTCAGTTGTCAATCTTCCGGTTTAAGATCCACTAGGCAGGAGTGAATAGACTCTTCCCAATGGATAATGCTCTTCTCTGCCAGCGTGGAAATGCAGATGGCACAGCACTCGTCATTATTCCGGTCTCCCACTTTTGCCTCTGTTTGGCTGTGTCTGCAGCAGCATCTGTGCATCCATACCTCCCATCTCGCTGTTCAGAAACCTCATGAGACTGAAGGTTGGAAAAGGAAAAAGAAATATCACATTAGAGAGGCTGGGACAGAGGAGCCACCCTTCTCCATGCCGTGTGCATGACTCTGCAGGGACAAGAAATGGTTCTCACTTGGTTTCTGCCCCATTTGTTGGACTCCTTGGCTGTCAATGGGACTTTGGCCCACGGTCAGTAGGATGGGGCACACAGCCTACTTCTGCACAGAGTAAAAACCTTGCTTTTAAGCAAGACTTTTGGAGAAGATATTAGCTTTATTCTTTGAGTCACAGTGAAGAAGAATCCATAGACATGGTCCTGCAGGCACTGTGCTGATGGAAGCATCAACACTGAGTTCAAAAAGTAGGTTTTCAAATGCTGTAACTAGAAAGATAATGCTTACAGTGTCTCACTAACATCCCTGCTCTGAGCTCATCCATTTACTTGCACTATTCAGCCCCCTGCTCCCTTAATTTCCACCCAGGAGATGCGTCTTTCAGGGAAAGACCAGCCTGTGTCAGTGCATGGCCTCCTTTCGACTCTTGCTTCGTGCCCATGCGATGTTCTCAGTTACAAATCCAACCATGTGAGGGGACTGACGCCTCTATTTCCCAAACAAGGATTTGGCAGAGTCCTCAGGACTTCACTGTCTCTTTCTTGGATTATTACATTCTGCACATTCCAGGATAATCTCTTTTTATTTAAGCTGAAGGCTTCACAAAATTGCCTTCTAGGAAAACCTTTAAAGCTGTCTAATGGCAGCCCAAGCTGATTACGGACCATAATGGTTTGTTGCACAAATAATGGATTAAGTTCCATCTGCAGGAGTTAATTTGACTTATTTCTCCAAACAAACAACTTGTTCTGCTCCTCTCTGTATAGCAGATGCCAGCAATCTTTACAAAATCATATCCAGGAATACCTCTGGCAGGACCATCTATGGCAGAATTTGGCATCTGTGGCCCAATGCAAATCCGGCACATCCTTGTGGTTGTGGGTTTCCATTGGGAAGAGAAGCCTGAAGAAACACAGCATTTGCCCATACGAAAGATGCAAATACAAAATTCCACACCTCAGATGGTGTTAGCTCACCTTTGAAGGTGGTAGGAGAGGGTACATATAGCCCAAGGGACACTGCGGACTCCGTAGTTTGTCCCTGCTGTAGGTCCAAGGGATTAAAAGGTCCTTGATAAACACCTCAGTTTAGATAAATGAGGCCAAACAGAGAAGGCAAATGTTAAAAAGCAAGGGGAGAAACACAACATTCCCAGCACCATCATATTCACATTGGATTCTCCATGTTGACTTTCAGGATACTGTATTGAAAAGAGAGTCTCAAAGGCAGGCTCAGAAAGAATGAAAATCACTAGTGGCTGGTAAAAGTTGAACTGCATTTAGAGTTCTTTTCCACCTGAATTTCTCCTTGAAAATACTCACTTTTGAGCAAGCAAACAGGTTCCTTGGCAAGGCTGCTCTCCAGCAGAGCAGCACATGGCCTTAGGATGCAAATGGACCAGAAAAAGCATCTCTTCTTGCCCTGTGATTTTCCAGTTTGGAATTCATAGGAAACAGGCATTATTTATAGATTGTTTTGCCCAGAACCTAGAAAAGCTGGAGACCTTACCAGTAAAGACCCTCAACTACATGCAGCTGAGCCAATCCCTCCTCCAAAACCTAACTTGGTTTACTTCTTTATTATTGACTTGTCTCTCCCTAGATATAAATGCACAAGTTGTTTCTCTAGTCCACTGGTAGCAGTATTCAAACCAAAGGGGTTTAACTCCTGAGATAAAAGAATATGGCTTTTTTTCTTCCTTCCTATTTGAGTGCCATCTCTGCTGCAGCAAGTCTTTTGTAATCTGAAAGGAAAACCTTTCCTGTCACAACACCAGTAATGGATATTGCTCTCTCAATTACCCCTTGCTTCGCCAGGAGAGCAACTGATGCGCATCGTGTTTATCCAGCTCACTGAAGTGCTTTCATTATCTAAGAAAAGAGGTTAATTAGTATTTAATCAATCTTTTCACAGGGTACAGTTTCCTCCTCTCCTATTTGCAATCCAAAAAGATGTCAGCTTCCAAAAGCCATAATGCCCTCTTGATAAATCAAGTGGCAGCTAATGAGGTCTGTGGTCCCATGAAAGGAGGGTCCGGGCTACCTGACCCACAGTGGCTGTCACTAGCATGGCTGTCACCTGCACCCTTCTCCCGGGAAGCACTTGTTGGGATGCCGGGAGATGCACAGAGCCATATGGGGTGCAGGGAAGGGAATTGTCAGCTGAGGGAAGCTGGTGGTGGCTGTGTGTGCATCCAGTGCATGCTTCACGCTAACCAAGCTCGGAGGAGCCAGCAGATAAATCTCACAGAAACTCTACCCTCTGGAAAGAAACAGATGGGATTTCTTTCTGTATTTCATTTTATTAATGATTTCTTTTACTTATTTAAGTGTATTTAAAGATAACTCAGGAGCCATCCTTGCACCTGCACGGGGCTGAACTTCAGAAGTGAATAAGAGACGCTAATGACGCTTGGTGCCAAAAGTTATGGATAATAAAAGCATTATCCTGTTACAAAGAAGCATATGTAGAAGGATGGAGTTTCCTTCATTAGGCAGCAGGCAGGTTTTTGTTCTTCCCTGAAAAGTGCCAGGAGCAAAACCGAACCCCTCTCTCTCACACACCATTTCCACTACATTAGTCCTGCTGGCTGCAGCTCCACACAGCTGTACCAACGCTAAACTGTGGCTGTGACACCCATCAAAGCAAAGGAAACTGCATTTTGGCCACTCTCAAATTGGATCTTGAGTGAGATGCTGGTCCAGGACAGCTGATCCAACCACCCAACCTTCCAGAAAAGGCCCTGCAGCACTTGTAGTACTATTTTATCCGAGATATTTAAGCAGAGAAAGTGGCTCATGCATCCATATGCTCACCCCTTTTTGGCTACTGGGCTATTCTCTCCATAGCCCCTGCTGCTGACAATGAGGGGCTGAGCCACATGTCCTGTGGTAGCCACGCTCTGGATTTCTTTCCCTGACTTTGGGAATTCATTGTCTTGAGCATCGTCTGTAGGTTCAAAGTCCGCTTTCACTCCGCAGGGCGCCCTTTCTAGGTTCATAAAGCTACGTTCAGAAATCTTTGGGCAGACCCAAAGCTGACAAAAGTGTCATTAAATAATGCTGCCAATGAATGAAGCTACCAAAGAAGACATAGTCCAGTTTGCATCTCAGTTACAAGAAGAAAGTGCAATGACAGAGTGAGTAATTGGCTAATTGTCTATACGAGCTCTATTTTAACAGTGCAGTCGTGCGATCGCACCATCTGGGGGGGGAGCTCGGGGAGGGAGCCCCAGCACACACAAAGCCAGCGTGCGTTTCTCAACACACAAGCCAGGCAACTGCCTCCTTCCCAGGCAGGCAGTGCGAGCATCAGCCCCCCGACACCCCCAGATACAGGCGGAGATGCTGAACCTTTGCTGATAGTGAAAGATGGAGGGGGGTTGCCAAGGAATTTCTGCCGGTTTTGGAGTGCCCACCTGAGTTGCACAGTGAAGTAACCCAAGTGGAGTGAATGGTGATATTGGCCTCATTGCATGGCCCCTAATGAGCACAATTAAGTGGGATGGGTGGTAGCTGCAATGGGCTGGCAGCGCTGGTCCAAGCAGTGAGGGTGCTGCTGGCTGTGGTTAGGGAGCTCAGCACACGGGTGTGCTTTAGGGACATTCAGAAATGATGGCATTTCCCCCTCCTCGTCTTGAAACAGCTGAATTACTGCCTTTGAGTCCCCATCTATTTTCCTCCAAAGTTACCATGAAGCAAGAAAGTATAAATCACACTTTTAAGTGGGCCTGGCACTCGGCTCACAAGAAGAAGAAGAAGAAGAAGGCGGGGGGTGGGGGGGGGGAAGAGGTAATGCCATAATGTAAAATAGTTAAAAGCTTATTAGAGCCGTTCAGGGCAGTATGATTTCCACTTTGTTTCAGAACACCCCAAGCCCATCCTTTCATGCTATTGTGAAGGCAGCAATTCAAATCTCCCTTTGTCAGTATGAATGGCCCCTCTTAAAGCTCTTTTATGCCAACATATTCCCTACAGGCATATGCCCTTTAGCTCTATTACTGATTTACCCAAGTATTCAGCCCATACCTTCTGCTTTTCTTTTTCACTTACTGAAGTTCCACATGACACGAGCTGCAGCCTCTGCTTTGGTGCCTGCCCCACTCCCCGGCCCCAGCCGGGATGCTGCTGTCTCTGCCACTATCTATCCCACCAGGAAAAGCCACGCAAAAAACTAACAGAGGAGACTTTTCCAATGATTGATTTTCCTCCTCCCCCCCCTTCTCCTACCTCTCCCCCTTCTTTCCATCCCTACATTTGTCAGCGCAAACAAACGAGCAGGGTATATACCTCCTCCTCCCCCCCAGCCATAGGGGAAAAAGAGCCTTGGAGGCTTTGAGGGGGGAAAAATGCGAGGGTAAAAAACGCAAGTGGGCCTATTACCTCTACTTACCCTAATTAGACTTGCTTTGAAGGGCTATTCAGAGGTTTTGAAAGGCTGTCCTCTCCCTGCATCTCATTGTGCAATGTTTGCAGAGACATTTGCATCTGTTTGTGCTTCTGAAAATAGCAATGGATGCTTTCAAGAAAGCAAAGCCACCTCCGAGCCCCTCGCACCAAGCCAAGGGCCGCAGCACTCGAGGTATGTGTGGCCGGCCCTTGGGCGGGGGGACACCCCGGTTTCAAGGGTTTCAGGGTTCTCCACCGGTCCCCATTTAAACAATTCCCTTTAACAATGCAATTTTTAGGCATAAAATCTGCTAACTCGATTAAATCCAGATGACACAGGACGCAGAAATGGGAGGAAAAAGAAATCATCGCTAAAGTAAATGGTAGGCACCCTAACAGGATAGAAAAGTGTGAAATCCATGCAGAGCGAGAGAGAATAGCTGGCAGCACAGCCCGGGCTTTCATACGCATATGGCCTTGACCATTTGACTCTGGTCCCATTGAGGTGATCAGCTGGAGACGTGAAGGGGCATCTCTGGCAACACACACGTCCCGCTCGCTCCTTGAAGAAAGCCCACGGAATAAAGCTGCATAAAGGTGATTGATAGTAAACATTTTGTAATTTGGAAGGATTAAATTTGCGGGATGATCTTGATCAGGTTCTCAAGGCATTGCCAGAATGCAATTACATTAGAATAGCCGCTGCTGGATCGCTGCTGGCAAAGCCACAATATCCGCCAAAGAAAGGGGGTGTGAATGGGACAAAAGGGTTAATTTGAATACGTGCTGAAAAGACTGGAGGTGGACAAGGAGCTCTGCAAGGACTTCATCAGGAGCCATGGGCAGAAGGAGACGGTTTTGCAAATACAGAGGGCGAGTGGAGAGGATGTTTGTAAAGCACACTTGGAAAGGGAGGAGAAAAAAAGAGGAAGGAAAAAAAAGCCCCACAAAGCTCAAACTGCTTCTTTCTTACATTGCCCTTGGCTACGCTCAGAGGAGCACTTTAGATGGATTAATCACAGGGAAAAACAATGGGATAAAAGTCTTCTTCTCTTCCGTCTGTCCTCAGTGCTGAGGGGCTGCGCTGCTCTTTCCCCACCGGCGCATGGCGAGCGCTGGCTTCTGGCCTGGGCACTATGGGCAAACAGATCCCTGGCAGTGGCTGGCACCTTTGGGAGCTGGAAGTCCAACGGGCATTTTATAATGGACACCCGATTGAGTGTTTGCTATCAGCAGGTTGAGCATTTTATAAGATTATTTGTCCAAAAATGCTCAGCAGGAACTAAGTGTGCAAAGACTTTTTACAAGGGCCTGTAGTGATGGGGCAAGGGGGAATGGCTTTAACCCACCAGAGAGGAGACTGAGATGAGCTCTCAGGCAGAAGCTCTTTCCTGTGAGGGTGCTGAGGCGCTGGCACACGGTGCCCAGAGAAGCTGTGGCTGCCCCATCCCTGGCAGTGTTCAAGGCCAGGTTGGACACAGGGCTCAGAGCAATCTGCTCTGGTGGAAGGTGTCCCTGCCCCTGGCAGTGGGTTGGAACTGGATGAGCTTTAAGATCCCTTCCAGTCCAAACCAGCCTGGGATTCATGAAACCATGGTAAACACAGGTTTTAGTACAGTGACTCACATCCAACCCTGCCTACAGAGAAACAGCTGCTCAGACAACCCTCAGTCTTCTCTCCTCATTGCTATCTTGCTTTCCAAAAATGAACCGATATCAAAAGCTGAGTAAAAAAAGTCAATTGCAAGTGTCTTTACTCGTTATACTTTCTGTCAGGTGGCACTGTAGAAAGGAACAAGGTTCTCCTTTTATCTTTGCTACAGTTTTATTGCCTTTGAAGATGACACTTCTTACCTCTGCTACCCCAGTACAGCCGCAGAGCACAGCAAAATCACACTTCAGGTACTTTCCCATACAAGGACAGGCATGCTATGGGAGTAAGATATTCCCAAAGAACAGGCTCTTTCAACCACTATTCCTTTTGGTCAGCAAGTTCAGTGTTAGAAACCAACAGAAAAGCAGGGTTCTCTTTCACATTATACATAGGATTGTATCAGCCTTTCACCATAGAGTTCAATTCCAGTCCGAATCCCAGAATGTGAAATGCACCTTAAATTCCCAGAAAAAGGAAGGAGCTTTGAAGTGGGAAGATCAGAAAACATTCATGAAAGCACCTCCAGGTAAATGCACACCCCT
Source organism: Coracopsis vasa (assembly GCA_026283785.1). NCBI lineage: Eukaryota > Metazoa > Chordata > Aves > Psittaciformes > Psittacidae > Coracopsis > Coracopsis vasa. The sequence goes on along the minus strand of JANHGB010009894.1, from coordinate 3,675 downwards.
TATCACAAAGCACCTGCAGCTTACCTAAATAAGTGATGTTCTCAGCTAGTTCACAGCCACTGACATCTGGGAAATAGCTCACAGTCTCCTGGTCGTTAGCACCAAGCACATAGGTTGGAATTGGAGCTGAGGAAGAAAACCACATGCACTCAGTTAGCACAAGTTCAGTCCACATTTATTAGGAATCCCAGCAGGTCCCAACACCGCTCCTCTGCAGTGTGACAAGGAGCAGCAAGTACAGAACAAGAAACCTTCCTTCCAAGTAAGCCCCCAAGCCTGCTGTTTGCACAGATGCATATAGCACCAGCTGAGAATAACCTCTAAGTGCAACTCACTCCACTGCCAACACAAGAAGGTCATGTCCAAAATGATCCATAGGCCCAAAAACATGTCTTCCCTAGGGAAATGCTAAGTAAATACCAGAACACAGGGACACCTGGTGAGTCTTTAAGCTGATCTAAATTCATATGGGTAACAAAAACCTGCAAACCATTGATGTTTTAGGTGAAAACTCCAAGTTCTACAGCTCTTTGATTCACTTGGTAGAAGAACTTGCTGCGTGACTTCACCTAGATCTGGTGGATAGAACTAACAGGAGAAAAAGAGCAATGGGAAGTACCAGGTTTAATTCCTCTATGGCTTTAATGTCTCCAAACAACACAAATCAAATCTTTTAAAGCTTTTAAAAGTCAGAAAAAAGAACAACTGATGCCAGAGACACCTCCTGTAGATTTCCTGGCACACCAGTAAGCTGGTCAACAGGTCCTAAGCTTTTCACTGAATAAAACCCAGTGACAGCTCCCTGTTTAAGAAGGGAGCAGCAATACAGCAGATCTGCTACAGCTGTTGTTATGCTGCGGCTCCCAAAGGCAGAAGATACAATTGTAGAGCAGAGCTTGAAAACCTTCTGAATGGTTTAAAACCAACATGAAGTGACATAAACCTTGCTTCTATCTACATGTATACAGGTGAGGTTATAAGCTACAGGTGGTTTCAACAGCTCAAAGGGTAAAGGTAATTCAAGATGAGGAAAATCATGTCGATCCAGGGAAGACTTTGCTGTTAACACTCACTCTTCTCCCTGTGTGCACTGGGGAGCTTCCTCAGGGAGCCAAGTTTAAACCAGTAACAATTCTCCTTATATCCTCATAGCAACAGAAACACAAGGGAGCACACTCTGCCATGGTAAGCGGCAAACAGGACAATCTTTATGCAGATGGCCCACACAGACAAGCAGCGGATAACTGGAGAGATGCAGCAGCAGAGAGGAAGTGGAAAGCAGGAGTCCCAGCTCCCTACTGGTTTGCCACATGCCAGCAGCAAGAGCTAGAGTAGCACTGAAGGGGAAAGAGGAACACTACAAACACTCATGAGGTAGCATCTCCCTCACAAAAGGGGTGTGGGAAGAGGCAAAGAACTCCACACAGGACCTTTCATAATCACAGCCATGAAAACATCTCCAACCCAAGGACTGTGGGGACTGAGGAGGAATGGACAAACCCTGCTCCTTTGGACAGTCTTGTGATCTCCAAGGCTGAAGAACAGAGACACTCACACCACCAGCACCTCTGCTTTCCCCTTTTCTCCTTGTGACCGAGTGCAGGGAGGGGAAGAACAGCACTGCTTTAACACGATATGTTTAACTGCAAGCTCTGACTTCAAAAGCACACTGAGATGAGACAGCGAAGTGGGTCACAAAGCACTGCCATCACCAGCACCCGGAGTGAGGAGCCTTCCTTACCTTTCTTGGCGCCTGTGCAATACTCTGCCCATTCCTCCTTGGAAGTAGAGCCAAAAAAATTCCCAACACACAAAAGCATCTAAAAACATCAGATAAAGGGAGAGTTGCCATCTGACCAAAGACATGACACATGCAACATTGCTGCTGGCATGCTGTGCTGTCAGAACACCGTGCCATGCATCACCCGAGCAGGGAAAGGTAAAGAGACAGCAATAGGAGAGGATCTGGAGGGCCGGCCCCTAGCAAGGGAGGGTCTCAACACCCAGCTCCGGGACCACCATGCCCTGAGAGTCGCCATCCACAGGGAGCCACCAGATCCTGGGGAGCGCTGAGCCCATGGGACACCATCACCAAGGGGCCCTCATATGTAGTGACAATACAAGGGAGAATGGTTTAATTCCCGGCCGTGCACGGCGGTGCTGATGGCAAGAACCGTGCCCAGTGGGACTGGGATCTGAAGCCCCCCCAGAACACGGAATCATGGAATGATTTGGGGTGGACAGAGAGGGACGAGCGCGGCTCCGGACACCAACACCCGCCCCAGCCCGTATTAAACCCACCCCGTGTCACCCGAGCAGGGTCCCGGCCCGAGCCACCCCAAAACCGCCGCTCACCCGCAGGGCGGGTGCGGGACTCCCGCACGGTTCCACCCCGCGCCCCCAGCCCGCCTCAGAGCCTTACATCGAAGGGGCCGCTCTTGCTCTGAATGGCCCGGACCCGTCCGAAGAGAGCCTCCAGCCGCCCCTCCACATCGCCACACGCCAGCCTGCGGGACACAGCGAGTCAGAGGCCGCCACAGCACGGCCAGGCCCCGCCGCGCCTCAGCGGCCTCCTCCCGCCCCATCCCGTCCCGCTCCGTCCCATCCCGTTCCTTCCCGCCTCACTCACACTCGCAGCGGCGCCGCCGCCATTGCGGAAGCGCTCGACCCAATTCCCGCCTCTTCCGCCTGCGCAGCGCGAAGCGCTTCCAGAGGGAAAATAGCGCTTCTGGGCGGGAGCCTGAAGGGCCGCAGCGTCCGTCCTGAGGGAGCCGCCGGTGCCTTGGGGAAGGACCCGCAACGGGCGAGGCTCTGAAGGACCGGCCCCCGGCAAGGGAGGGTCTCAGTGCCCGGGGTCGCCGTGCCCTGAGGGACACCGTCCATAGGGAGCCACCGGATCCTGTGGTGAGGGTACCCAAGGGGCCAGCGGATGTGCTGGGCATGTAATGACATTGGCAGGTTCCCCTACAGTGGTTTGAAACAACAACCAAACCCTCCTCCTGCTTGCAATGGACGGTGTGGAGATACCTGGAATTCCTGGTAGTGTCACACACACAGTGTGAAGAAGTCCAGGGTTTGGAAAGGCAAATGGGGCTGTTAAAACGGCATGAGTTCAGTTTGCTTAAATAACTCTTACTAACAGTCTTGCTCAGCAAGCCTATCAGTGTGAGCAGGCAGAGGATGGGTACAGAGCAGAGCTGCTTCTCAGAGGCTGGGGAAACCCTCAGTGGGTTGAACAGAAGGGCTTGCCCTTCAAGGTGTATCATTCCATGGTTCCTCTATGAAATTAGACCCAGGCAAATACAGGATGTTGCCCCTAGGGTGCACTCATAGAATGGAATAGAATCAACCAGGTTGGAAAAGACCTTTAAGCTCATCAAGTCCAACCAGTCCCCAGCAGTATCAAGGCCACCACTGACCCATGGCACTGAGGGCCTCGTCTACACAATGTGTGAACACTGGCAGGGACGATGACTCTATGAATAACCCCATGTTGTGGTTTAAGCCCAGCCAGTAACTCAAAACCACGCAGCCACTCTCTCACTCCCCCCGTTCTTCCTTCCCCCAGCTCCTGGAGGGATGGGGAGGAGACTCAAAGGAATGTAACTCCCACGGGTTGAGATAAGAACAGTCCAGTAACTAAGGTATAACACAAACCACTACTGCTACCACCAA
>JANHGB010009893.1:0-42545 GCA_026283785.1 Coracopsis vasa | reverse complement strand
TTGCTCCCCACATTTCATTGTATCCAAGCAAGCACACCAGGCACAAAGACCTGGAGTTGCCTTTTCTTTGCCAGTTGCCAGGTTGGACAGAGCCTTGGGTGACATGGTTTAGTGTGAGGTGTCCCTGTCCATGGCAGGCAGGTTGGAACTAGATGATCTTAAGGCCCTTTCCAACCCTAACTATTCTATGATTCTATGATAATTAGCGGATTAAGCTTAGTACAGGAAATTTTTAACATTTAATTCTACCTTTCCTAAAATATACCTCCCAAGATGTGATCACAGGTTTCAATTTTTCGTATCTCCTTTGCCTGTCTTCTTACCTTTTAATATAACACTTTAAGGTACCTGTAACTCAAGGGTTTTTGGTTGTCAGGTACTGATTTTAAGATTAATTTCCCAAACAAATACAACATGACTTAACTTTGTACAGAAAGAGTCTCTATTAATCCGCTTAGTCACTCAGACCATCTAATCTTTGCCAGAACTCTGCAACAGCACATTTAAGAAGAAGAAAGAATTATGTAGGTCGTAAATGACAAGTATTACGAGGAATAAGGAAGGGAAACAGATCACTGTGGAGATTAAGGGATGGCCATTCCAAGCCTCAACTTACAGGTGAATTCTAAGCCTTCATCTTACAGGTGAATTCTAATTCTTTTTCTGACCCAAATAGTTATCAACAGAAGTGTCTTAGATAATATGAAAAAAAATTTGAAGATTAATTTAAGCACATTTCCTTTGCTGGAAAATAGAAAGAATGCACACTGCTAGGTACATCTTTCACCTCTGACAAAAGGCTAAACTTTTCTGTAGATATTTTGTTCAGAAAATTCAATAATGTCTTTGATTTCACTCTTGCAAATATGAGCAAAAGCTCATATTATAGCTAATTTTTGCATTAGAAAAGTGTTCAAACCAGAAAAGGAGTTATAGTCCAATGAAAAGTGCTTGCTATTTACAAGATTCAGGAGATGTACTTTAAGATAACAGCCATGGAAATTTGAACAGGGAACGTGACTGGAATTTGAATCAGCTGCATGGCTTAATATTTAAATAATACTAACACTATTGGCATACACAAAAGAACAAAATGCCCTACTATCTCTGCACATGAAATATAAAGGAATTTGTGATTATGTCTACTCAGGTATAGAAAATTAGATTATTGTCCAGTAACAGTAGAGAACCTGTGCAGTTTCTATCCACTTTCACGGGATTATCAGCACTTTGTTCCCCACAGAGGAAATCCCAAATGTGACTCTAGATTTCAGGTTCCTTGTGAAATATACGGGAACAATTTGGGAGAAATCCTTGCAGCTTGTGCTTAGATCATGTAAATTAGTCTGACACGTATCAACAGAAATGTTTGAAATCATAAATGGTGTGATGCTTTCAGAATCTAGTTTAAAATTGTAATTGGCAGAACCAATCCTGGTTGCAAAACTCCTAGCCTTAAGTATTATGGATCCAAACTATACCAAGACTGATTATATATAAAACTGAAAATAGCAAGAGAAACTTTACAAAGTTTGAAGGACTGTGAAGGCAGCGGTCTGTGATCCCCAAAGGAAGCCTATTGCTAACAACTAGAACTCACCTGGCCTATTCCAGATGTAATATTGATGTAAGTCACCTGCTGGTGTTGTCAGGGCATTTTAAGTAATGTACTAGGCAGTATGCTTTCGATAGAAGGTGAATGTCAGCTTAAACACATTTACTTGGGTTCTCAACAGACAACTTCTCAAATATCTGGAAAACATATTCATTACACTGTTTTAAATTAGTTCCCTATACTTTTCACTATTTTCCATGTTGCCAGAATTCAGAAACAATTGTCTGTGGAAACACATGCAAACACTGCAGGTATACAAGATAAATGTAGCAATGATAAAAATTAAGCAGTTTGAAGGTACAGATTTAAGGCAGGTAGCTTTGCTCCTATTGCTGCAGCTGCTCCTGCTGCTTCCTTCACCAGCAGCACCAACTGACATCATAGGGGGCAGGAGATAGCAAAAGAGGATCTGCAGTTCTGAGAAAGGAGTATCCAAAAGGTGTGTGACTGTTTTGTGCAGGGGGCTCTCAAACCTGGGCATATCTCATTGCTATCAGCCAGTGTTGTGTGTGAATAAGATTCATATGGCAGGTACCTTTATAGAAACAGAAACAGTCAGAACCATATGATATTGTAAAAGAGAAACCAGTGAGTAATTAAGTACATACTGAGCTTTAAATACACAAATAGCTTTGATTATTTTTTTTAAATTAATCTAATCACATGTGTGTTTGCAATAGTATGTTTTAAAATAGAAAGATATTATGTTTTACTGCTACCTTTGAACATTGGCATGGTATTTATAGTCGCCTTTTAAAATAGAAGCTCTCTAGGATTTAGCAAGTGCTAATAGCCAAATATATAATTAAAGTGATATATAGAACAACACCATCAAGTAGGAGAAGAAACTGTAAATCAAGGGGTGAATTACACAATCTACACTGGACCAACTGAAGTCTACTTTTACCAGTTCACAGTCAAACTGAGTCACTGTGAAACTAGAAATGGTGAGTAAGATTTGTATTTCTCAATAAGCAGTTTGATTGCAACTAAGAATTTAAAAACAAATCGAAAAAAAATTACCTTTCTGAAACACTTATGGCATTACCTCTCCAAATCAGCTTTTGAACTATGCCATTTAATATTTCTGTTAATGATATGAAAAAACCCGCACAAAAAGTCATTACTGAAGGAGATGAAAATCACAATAAGGACAGATCACTAATATGAAGCATACAGGTAACTTGATTCATAGATGCAGGAAACCGCTATGTGCTTCAAGAGGGGACATATGGTGCAGACAACCGTATATGACAGGAGGCTCTTCCCCTGGGAGCAATGACTCTAAATAGGTATTATGATGATGGTGATAGCTAACTGTAATTCCAAAGCGAAACTTGGACTAATGTGGATCTTCACATTGTAGCTTTATGCTACTGATGCAAATGTTATTGAAATATGTTTTGCAATTTGGGTGTCCATATTTCAAGAAGGATGTTGAGAAATTAAACTAGGTTTGGAAAAGAGCCCAGGCATCATGAAAGAGATGGAAGCTATACCTTACAGGTACAGATTTGAGGATCTCAATCAATTCAGCTTATCAAACAGAAGATTGAGAAGTAGTGTTATCAATCTTTTAAGTGCTGCAAATCAGACAAAGGATAATCCTGTTTAGAAAAGAAAAAGTAATAAATAAAAAATATTAAATATCTGGAAGTGAACTTAAACATAATGATCTAGAAATTTCTGCCATAAAACTGGATGAAACTAATGTGTCAATTTCCTAATTCACAGATGTTCCATTGTTTGTGTTCATTAATTAATGCTTGGTGCTGAAGTTAAACTTATATGTTCTAGAATCTATGATTCTATGGATATATGATCTACTTCTAAAATCTGTGATTTTATTTCCTGGGACTTGTAACTGAGGCCTGTGATGGGCACAGTACAAACAGTAGTTCTGAAGTCAATATGAGGAACTTTTCTGGAAGGTTTAACTTCAGCTTCAAGCATTAACTAATGAATACAAACAATGGAACGTCTGTGAATCAGGAATTTGGAGATTAACTACATTCTCTCAGCCAGTCTTAAAATCAGTGAAAACTGTCATCTTCATTGCTAGTGAGTTGAATCACCCAAACAAAATAATAAAATAGAGGGAGAGCTAGAAAAAGATACAATAGGAATTGAAAAAATACCTCTTTAAAAGAAACTCAATTTAGTTTCCGATAAATATAGCACACTAGTTGAATTCTGATTCTTCAGAGGAATGACTCATCAGTGTTCTTCAGTTTTGGGGCCGGGGGGAGGTTGATAAAAAATTTACCAAGAAGTACTTAATGTCTTTCTGTTTGGACAGAAAACTACATAAAACTTTTGAAAACTTTTCTTCTTAGTTTTAGTGAAAACTGATTACAGAAAGTTAAATGAAATTACTAAATCAGTCTATATGTTTGAAATAAAATTTCTCTGTCCTATTTATAAATCACTAAAGAGAAAAGAATCAGTTAAACTACCTTTTACTGTGCTTTGTGAAAGCCTATTGTTTTAATTAATTTAATTTGCAATCAAGTTGCCTTCTTTAAGCTGTTGTATTGTAGAATGGAAGTATTCTTAATATAGATATAAACCAGTATGCCAAAACTTATTTTAGACATATAGACTTTAACTCTTGACTTCTCCTGTCCTAATTCCATTATTAATTTGTTACATTCCTTCCCCATTTATACAATGGTGAAGCGAAGCAAAGCAAAGCAAATGGGTTGACCTAGAAATTCTAGAGTGATTAGTTTCATGCTTGTGTGTATTATTGCATTGTTAGACTTTGTTTCAGTTAGTTGCAAACAATTAAAAATACTTGTTGAAAAAAAGGCTTTTTAGAAGTAGTATTAAAACAAGTGCTAAGTCAAACAGGTTTGTACTTGGAGTAATTCTGGAAAGCACACACTAACACATCAATTCTCTGTCATATACTCAAATTTATCTCTATGGAATTTCTAGATGTTGATCACATACTGGTTCAGGACAAAGGTTTAAAATCTAGAATTTGTCCCCCTGATACATGAGTGACCATAAGTGCCCACAGAAGCAGTTCCATGTTTAAAATGTCTGGAAAACTGAAAACTACAACAGGTATTATTGAGCTCAGAAATGTGCTAGGGCTTCATTTCAGTGTTTGCAATGTGCTTCTTCCTTGCAAAGAACTGACAGAGAAAATACAAACTTTCAGAGAGGAACTGAGATTAGATTTTTAAAACTGCATGTGTAACTTAATCGTGTGGAAATCTCTTGTCGGCAGAGATTAACTGGGAGGACTTCAAACACTAATTCTTCAGCCTTCCACCTTTTTCAGAAAGTTATAACAAGATATTTTCTAATTTTACCCCTCTCAAAAGAGCAGAGGAATACTCTGGCTGGCCAGAGTATATATAAGCGAATATAATTTGCTTATATTGTAAAGGTCAGCTCCCGGAAAATCCCACGGAACTGAAGTACAATTAATATTACAGTTCTAAATTTATAGAAGCTTACTGAAGAATTACAAATACAGTTTAGGAATTAATACTTATGAATAAATAATTTTATTTCAAAATATATTTGTAGATAGAAGCTTCCCAAAAGATGGACAAATCAGACAGAAATTATAGGGTTTGTTATCAGTCTATGGTAAGACAAAGCTTCTGAAGCAAAAAGGAACTGACAGCCTGAACTCGTGTGAGAGCATTACAGGCTAACTCATCCATATCAGATCTCACATGAAGTAGTTACTATAACACAGCAACAAAAAAAAAGAAAAAGAAATACACAGCTCTCAGCAAGTAATGTAAAGTTAATATCCATGAGATCAGTGTTGAATAAGGACTGATTTCTTCATTTCACTTTTCTTTCCATAAAGACCAACAAGAAAATGTTGGTCATAATAATACTCATTATATAGGATATCATCCAACACACTCTTCCTCCATCACTCTTGCTTTAATCCTGTGTCTGGATGTCAGGATCTAGAAACTCAGTAGAAAGCTATATATATACATTCGTGACATAACCAGCACAAAGTTATCTCTAAAGCTTGCATGGCACTTAGTTGCTTAACTGGGATTTGCCCCAAGTATTTTGATTCACTTAACTCCTATATGAAGACCTAGAAAACAGACTTGCATATAGGTGTTCAGAGCAGAAGGTGAAGGCTATTCTTTTTGCCACTGCCACCTAAGGACTTTAGAGTAAATATATCACAGGTATCTCACCTATGAGCTTACTAGCATATTTCCTCTTCGGTAAATGTTCACATTTTTACTGCCTCAAATATCTTCTTTTGCATGGATGCAGAAGAGATCAAAGTTTTCTTTTGGGTTTTTTTTTTGGGGGGGGCTTGGGGTTTTTTTGTTTTATCTGGGGTGAATAATTTATTTCAGAGCTCTCTCTGTCCATGCTCTCTCCCTGAACACAGTGGTGGTGTTCACTTTTGGAATAAGGCTAGCTCAGTATGAAACTATCCCTGTTATATTTACATCATGAAATGGTGCCTTATTAAGATATTGATTCAAATCTGGGCAACCTGAAAACAAAATATTATTATTAGTAGTCATAGTAGCTGTTATTATTATCATCAATGTTGTTGTTGTTACTGCAAAGACCCCTAACCCAGCAAACTGTTGATTTTTTTTTCTTTTGTTTGCACTCATATTACAGAGTTTTGTATGTTAATGGATATTGAAATCAGAAAATGGTTTAAGTTTTCTCCTCAGAACTTTCTTACTACCTGGAAAAATAAAGAATAAAAATTCAGATATTTTCAACCCAGGTGAGATGAGTTAGGTTTAGTTGGATATTCAACATTTCTATGAAAAGTGCAGCTATTTCAAATGCTAACATTGTGTCAAAATGTATTTTAAATAACTTCAGTGTGCCAGGAAACTCCAACATTTTATTCACTGCCATGAACTATGTTTGCTCAAATCTTTTTCAGATAAGAGTTCTTCAGTGTTCTCTAACTAGGTAAAGACCACCTGGAAAACCTTCTGGTTCACTGAACAAGCCATCCAGGTCCCAGATACATTGATGGGTTCACTGTACTCATAGACAGATGACGTTATAAAAACTGATTTCTTTCTCAGAATACTTTACTCAGAACATCTTTTCTTATTCATAACTTGCACACCATCTAGACTCATATATCATGCTATAGTTAATACTATCCAAGTTGAAATTATTTAAGTTCACAGCCATTACACTGAGTAAATCTGCACTTACAAAAATATCTGCTGGAGGCCATCATTAGTTGAACTCCTCTTATAGGTCGAAAGATCATATACAGAATGCCATACTGTTGTGTATGTCAGAGAAATAAGGTGGAGGAATTGTACACCCTGAAAACCAAGAATGGCATGAACAGATGTCAATTTTGTTGGGTTTGGTTTTGGGTTTTTTTTGGGTAGTTGTGGGGTGGGAGGTGGTGGTGCAGATAGCATTCTTAATTATAGGCAGATCAAGTGAGCAAATGTGAGCCTCAGTGTGCCAGAAAATTGCTTTCAGATTAGACATTCTTTCTAAGTATTTCTTCCATTATTGCTATATTTATTAGATAAAAATTTCTTTCTACCTATATTCTTTCAAATCTACACCTATTATTCAAATCCCCTAATAGTCTATGAAAAGCTAATTGTAATTTCAAATACGTTCTGTTACCAGCTTGAGATATATTAATACAAGATTTTGATCTAGTAAGTTTAAAAGTTAATAAATGTTCAATATGATACGTCCCATTTATTGCATATTTATTTTCCAGTTTAATTTTTAGTACCATGTAAATTTTAGTTTATTTTATTAACTATTAGCAACCCTCCCGGTTAACGAATACTTTGAAAATCATCCTCACATGATTTGTACTAATTCATAATCTTTCAATGTGAAAAAGCACTTCTAAAACGTGTGCACATGTAGATCTACTAACAGAAAATATAGTTAGATGTACTAACTACACATATAGATGTACTAACAGTGTACTGCAGGTGTACTGGACATGTTATTCTGTAGCTTCCCCATGCTCTTCCATTGCTAGCTGTCTTTATTTCTGGTTTTTAATATGCTTTTTGTAAGTAGTGTGCAGTAAAACTTTAATTTTCTTTCATTGCACAGCTCATTTTTCCCATCAACTCACTGCTGAATATTCTAATGGTAAAACTGAGAATGGTAACTCTGCATTTTGACTGTAGAGGAAATGCTGTACACAAGCGCAATTGCACATTTTGTCTTTCCCCTGCAGAGTAACAACGTTCTAATTTACTCTGCCATTTGGTTGTGGGTGGCTTGGATTTTTTTCCAAACTTAGCAAGAATGCTAATGATGATTTGCAATGGTATCTTTGTATTTAAATTATAAACTTAGAATAATCTTCCTTATGAGATACCATTAGCTGAAACATTTCTGCAAAGTCAAAACGCTTACTTCCTGTGCTTGGTTTAAAAAAAAGAGTAAATTACATGCATTTTTGTCGCTGTTTACAGAATCAGAGAAAGCTATTCCTCTCTGAATGATTTAAACTGTTGGGTTCAGCCTACTGGTTTTCTGTACCTGGTGAATATGCATCACCGACCTAGTTTGAATAGAGGTCCGAATAAACTACATAAATGAGCTTTGATGACTCTTCTAAATTATCCCTGATTGCCCTTGTTTCTATTTGCATGGATCTACCACATTTGCTTTCACACACAGTCTACTATGGCTTATACTAATGCCTGAATGACAAAACCATTTCAGGGAAAATGCCTTTTTGACATTAGCAGTGTGAATTTCTCAAAATACAAACCAAACGGAAAGACAGTTTTAACATACGCTCTTCCTCTGCTTTTGTTAAATACCACTTAAACAAATTACTGAATAATTCTTGCCTGTTTATTTTATACATTGCAAAGATCACTACAATGTTTTAGCACTCTTTGTTCAGTAGAACAAGGAATTGCAGAATTATCACACAGGATGATTTGTTAAATAATTTTATAATAGGACTCCCCTGTTTAGCCTCCATGCCCCTGTTAGTTATAAAATAAAATTGTTCAAGGTCACTGGTGTTAGGAATCATGTCTTTCACAGGAGTGAAAAAATAAATCTGTCTGTGAGGAAACATATTCATGACATTATTTCTCTTTCTGCATCTCCCTTTCTTAATTTCAACTGTAACTTTTTTTTCTGAATAGAATATTTTTGACATGCTCAAATTCAAGCATTATTACCTGCATCCTAATCATGTAGAATTGTTCTCCATCTTTGCTGCTCCACATGCAGTGGAATGAATGACCCAGTGTTTAACAGGGACAGATTTGGGTGAAAGCTATCTGGTAGGGCTAAAAATGAAAAACATTAGAATGGAGCCTGAAGTTGAAGAAGGCCACTAGAAGTATGGTATGAGTTATAGCATTACCTTTTCTGAGGACACAGATTCTTTCTAAAACAGCTAAATAGGTCAGGAGTTCAAAATTTTATATCAAAGTGCTCTGTTTCAGATGTAGGTATGGAATTTGGTGAGGGACTTCATGTGTTTGTATAGAGTTTTAGGGCTTTACATTACTTTAGTACACTAGGATTTAGTGTTTTGGTACTAAAGACATAGAAAGCCATTTACAGTCTAAGTGAATGGAGCATGAGATATGTCGCAAGATTTCAAAGCAGAAACCATTATTTTCTCCTCTTTCAGTATTGGCTTACTGCAAGAAAGGCCAGTTTAATTTTTTTCTTGGCCCTGGTGGTGTTCATATGGGTATGGAGAAGCAGACCTTGCAGTCTTCACATGGCAGGGGATCAGTTATTGCCAGTAAAAAGAACAGCATTTCATCCTCTGCAGCCAATTCAGCACCTTTCAACAGCTCCCTAGAGCAAACATCCTCATGTCTGCTCCAATTGGCACTTTGCTTCCATGGAGGTGACAGCTCCAGTCACCTCCTGAGTTCCTCTGGAATGAGATGCTCTGCACTGCAGATCCAGCCCTGGCCACAGACACAAGATTTTGGAGGTTCAAAAATACATATTAAGCCTTACGGATAAGTTGCTTAGGTGAGGAGAGGAAATAAATGTAATGTTAAGTTACCTAAGCACCAAGGAACTCTAGTTATGAGCTAGGAGCGTGGAGTATTAGGTATTGTCTAAACATGTGGTGAAAAGACTGTCCTATTATATTTAGAAAGTATCTGCATGTGTCCAGAATTACTTAAAAATACGTATTTATCTTCCTACTTTCATTTATTTCACCTACTTGTTCACCACATGAAAGTTGAATAATGTCCATAGAAATCGAACAGTGTTAAAAGTTCAAGGGTTAGCACTTCAAAGGGTATTCATTCTCCTCTTTTGACACAGCCTTTTGATATACAGATACGCATTTTTGTCTAAGAGAAAATAGAGCTAACAAAGCGTCAATGAAGCCAGCTAGGGAATGGCAAGTTGATGAACTACGTTTCAAACAGTGGTACAAGGATCTTCTCAGAGGGCAGTATTTAAAACTGCAAATAATAAATTGAGAGCGTATGTTCCAGCACAGAGAACAAAAATGTAATTCTATAAATGTTTATGTGTGTGCTCCATCCTACCCTTGTGAGTAACCTTGCTGGCTGTTACGGCACTAAGAACCTTTATCTGGAACACACTGAGCACTGGGTGCTCAGAGCTCCAAACTCTCAGAGAAATAATGGTACTTTATGGGTTATATTCCTCTTGTATCAGCCTAGAAGGGAGACTTGTATGTGCTTCAGTGTATAAAGAAAACATTGTTTTATTACACAGAAAAATGCTTTTATCATTTTACTAATGGTATGAAGAAAGCACCTCAGCTTAGGGTAATAAGGTTACATCTAAAATCTTACACAACTTTCTCCCTATCCTACTACCTCCTGCCTATGTGTCCTGCTCTTGAGCATACACACTGTATAGTTTTCACCTTCACCATCACACTTACTACGTATTATTGATACATTTGAAGATGTAGAGAGTTCCCTCCCCAAATATGTGAGCCCCTGCGGTAAAATCTTTCCAGAGAAGGATAAATTTGGCCATATATACCACTTTCTGTTTGCTTTACACTTGATTAATGTGATGCCTGTAAGAGCGTATGCAAGCATTAATTCTGATTAATTTTTATTGCACTGCTAGCACAGCCTTCACTTTTAAAACTAATTGGCCTTGCTCTTGCATTTAGGTGTGTTTTACAAAGCATAGCTGCCCGTGACTCTCATTTTAGCCTTTTCAGACACACGGATGATGTAAAATTTTCAGAACAATCACCCAGTCACTTCCTCAGATCAAACTCTTATTCAACTAGAGAAAATTCTAAGATGCACAGGTTTTTGACACCTTTCCATATAATGCATTTTGTAAATTCATTTTCTAAGTGAATTCTGGATAGTTTCACACATATTTAGAAGCTGGAATGGATGCCCTGAACCTGGTTAACAAATTCTCAATGATAATATTAATAACATGTCTAATATGAAAAGATTTCTATTAGTTCAATGAATAAGTTGGCCTTAAGCCTGCCAGCTTTCCACTTTGGTATACAGCTAGTTGCAGAGCTAGGCTTTTGTTGCCTTGGCTAGCTTCAACTTCATCCTTTCCTTGCACTCTCCTACTTGTCTGTGTGCATCTTGTGCCTCTTGTTCTCACTTTATTAGCTTTCTGAAAGATAGTCTTTTGTTCTGTATTTGCAAAGCACTTGGCAGAGGAGAACTGATGATCCTGAAGATGGTTCCTAGGCATTATAACAATGTGAATATTAAAATCTCTTTTCTTGAAAGCCATCTACTATACTGGGGTGCACTCTATCTGTGCAGAGAGATGTTTTGATTACACTGGATGCAGATGGATGAAATTTGCAATATATAGTCCACAGTTCACAGAAATGTTAGAAAATAAGCAGGCACAGCATCACAAGCAATTGAGAATATATTTCTCAGGATTCATGCTACCCTAAAGTGGCACTTGTTATCTTATCTTATGGTGTGTAATTCCAGGAGGATGAGAATGTATGTGTTTTTACTGTCTGCTGACAGCAGGAGATAATTCATCATCCAGTAAAGCTCTTTCCATCCTAGGTCTTGGCCTAAATCCAGATTGTCCTAGGTCCAGAATACACTGGCTTTAGCTAGATCGGCTTGTAATTGGCCTTTGGCTAACTCCTCTATGAGCCTGGTCTGATACTGGGTTGTAACTATTCAAAGCTGGTTTACTTGATGCTGGTTAGATTAGTTTGTTTTCATGGAAAAGGAGAATAATCATTCATTTCCTAAGGATGTTTCAGGTGAGGTTGATCTTCTTAAAAAGTAAATCAAGTTATTAGACCTTGTATAGAAGAAAACAAAAAAAAGAAGTGATAAATAGGAGACCATCTTAACAGCTCTTTTTACCTGTGTAACTTTCACCCCTGAATGAAACTCTGTCTACTTCAAATAAACACCACTTGCTTCTGTCAGTGAAGGTGAGAATATGGTTGCTGTTCCTGGGTTCAGAGTCACCCAAGGGCTTTAGAACAGCTCATCTACGACGAACAGTTTAAAGACAGCCTGCTGTTGGTCCCTATAGTCTGCTACTTTTCATTTAAGAATACTGGATAATAATCAGACTACAGGGAGAAAACAAAGTACTAAATTGTGTTGAAGGAGTAACATCATGCCCATCAGCCACAAAAATATTGATAATAGCATTTAACAACCTCTAGAATTTCAGCCTTTATTTTAAGGCTGCAAATTTATCCATTTAAATATGAGTGAAAATCAATACCAAAATAATCTTTGCGTTTGAATAGGCCTATTTAGCTACTTGGCAGAACAATATAATCTCGAGTGTTTTCTCCAAAAGGGTACTTAAAGATGAAGAAAGGGGACTCTCAGTTTCCCTCAGGAATCTGTTCAAGGGACTAACAGAAACCCAGTACAGGTGAAGTAACAGGTCAGATCGGTAATTTTCATTTTATTTCATCTATTTTCATGTAAAACTTCCTCCCTTCCTTTCCCAGGCCTTTTTTCCACAGCATTTATGGTAGAAAATGACATATGATGCAATTAAAACTGTGTCACTTTCTTACAAAAGAATTCATTCTTCAAAACTATAACTCTTATCCTTTTTAAAGACAAAAGCATATATTACCACTTTTTATTCTTGTTAACCCTGCAGAAGCAATGTATCAGTGACAGATAGAAGTGGTTTATGCCTGGCTTAAAGACCAACATTATTAAGTACTAAGTCAATGGCATACTCCTGAGACTTCCTGTCCCTCAGTGATGCAGAATAACACCTGGGTTTCAACGCCAGCTTCAGTTTTCCAGGAATGCTGTTCAAAAACTCTTTGAATAAATAAATGGAGGAAGTATTGAGAAGAAATTAACACAGTAACCTACAATGTCGTTGGTAGGAATGTATTTTGACATTTTACCTGTGCTTAGAATATTCTGTCCTCATTATTGATCACTGGTCATGGTGGTGGATTTTGAATCCTCTTGATCACAGCAGTACATTTAATTATCAAATATTTCATGAAGTAATTCCTTTATGAACAAATTCAAAATGGTGCTTTTTCTTGCCTTCAGGTTTCCCCTGTGGTAGTCAATTTTACCACCTCTCTGGCTGTTCTGTGACACTGAAGCAGTACAGAGAAGCTATACAGCAGAAGGTCCTCCCCAGGGTCCAACTAATCACCAAATTGCTTACTAAGCTGTACTGTGTCACTTTTCGTAAGTTGAGGAATCCTGACTGCTAGTCATTGGCCAAACTCTTTTTCCTTAGAACATGGAGTTGGACACCATGCAATTTGCTAGTCTTGGCTTTGCCAAGGGTTTCTGTCTACAGAAACGCTGCATTCTGTATGCATGGTGATTTATTCATGGTAGTTTGCTGTCCTTTACTGAATGTCATTTTAACATTAAAGTGAAATTTAATGGGTATTAAAAAAGGAGCAAATTGGGCTTTTTATTTTTATTTACAAGCTTCTAGAAATGAAATGTCACCAGGTCAGATCAAAGCTTTCAGTGTTGGCGCTCTTTTTGTGCAGGAATGATTTATATAAGAATGCTGTCAGTTATACTTTATTGCGGCCTCCAAACAACTTCATAAAATATGCTGAGCTGCACAGCACTTTACAGGCACTTGCAGATTTCCAAGACTGTGCAAGCTCAGCTGAAGACTAATTACAGATTAGTTTGCTGATTATTAGAAAACAAAAATTTCTGGATCGCTGGTAGCTAGAATTCTGGAATTGAAGAAGCTCATAAAGATGCTCCGAGGGCTGAAGCACCTCTCCGATGAAGACAGGCTGAAAGAGCTGGGCTTGCTCAGCCTGGAGAAGAGAAAGCTCCAGGCAGACCTTATAGCAGCCTTCCAGTACCTGAAGGGGGCCTACAAGAGTGCTGGAGAGGGACTTTTTTACCAGGGCATGTAGTGACAGAACAAGTAGGAATAGCTTTAATTGGAAAGAGGGTAGATTTAGATTAGATATCAGGAAGAAATTCTTTCCTCTGGAAGATATTGGCACAGGTTGCCTCGAGAAGCTGTGGCTCATCCATCCCTGGCAATGTTTAAGGCCAGGTTAGATGGGGCTTTGAGCAACCTAATCTAGTGGAAGGTGTCCCTGCCCATGGCAGCAGGCTTGGCACTACATGATCTTTAAGGTTGCTTCAAACCCAAACCATTCCATGATTCTATGATCTTCTCTTACAGGAGTTATAAACTTTATATCTTCCCACACATATTAAAAGTCTCTGGGTTTTGTGAATTTCGAAGGCTGCTTCAGCTGTTTGGAAGTAAGCACGCAGTATCAGAAATGCACTGACAAAACTAACACTGGATGGCTGCTAGGAATGGGAAAGGATGCTGCCAAGAGAGTACTGTTCACAGGAACAGCAGCAGTGCCATTTAACAGCTGCTGGCTTTCTGATGAGGAGTAAAATCTCTTTGAGGAGCGTTTATTCAAGCCCATTTATTCAAGTCCTCCTTGCTTTTGAGGGGTAAACGCCACCACTTCAAATACCTGGCAAGAAACTGCCATAGAGAATGCAGAAGAGAGTCACATGTTGTTAATACATACTTCTTTCCATGTTCAGTAATAGAGAACTTTTGAAAGAGGTGTGCATGATCTTTCATAATGCCTGTAGTAACTGCAACTATATATGCAAGCTTCAACAAGAAAGGACTTTTCTGGAATAGTTCAGGTAGAATTCAATTGATGAAACTCAAAAGTGTGGGGATTTCAAGAGATCTGACAAGCCGTCACTTCTTAAACTGCTAATACTAACCCAAAACTTTTATCACAGCCTTCCATACCAGGACCCTGTTCTGTGAACTGCTGAATTGTATCATTACCCGAAAACTTTTTTCTACTTGAGAAAGAAGTATGTTGGAATATGTTCTCATTCATTTTTTAAAATATCATAGGTAGCTTCTTCCTGTGTAGTCCTTGATTTGTCTTTAACAACAGACCTTCCATGAAAGATGATGCTTAATTATAATCACATTGTAACTGTTATATGCATGCAGTACTTTACAGATCACAGATGAAAAATAGGAAATAGTATTTCCTATAATCTGAGGAGATATTTTATTATCCTACTCTGCTGCTACTTTCATCATAACACTCCTGTTGACTTCCATGGGAGGAGAAACAAGCCTGAAATATCCATGTATGCTACCTTCATTGACGTTATCAGCTCTTTATAGTGCCTTAAAATAATTAAAATAATTCCTTTCCCATACTTGACTGACACCTTTATTGATGTAAGTCTTAATTATCGGTCTTTCTGGAATCTAACTGTTAGAAGTTCCTGTTAAAAGCTCTTCTCAGGAACACCCTGTGAGACAGCAGCAGATCTTCCAGGCACAAAGCGGAAAAGAACTGAACATGTTGTAAAAACGTGAGTTTAATCTTGAATACTGGGACCTTTTGAAAGTTGTGTAGTGCTTACTACTTATTTATTTGGATTCATATGAAAGGATAGTGAAAAACAGTTAACAAATGAAACTGTTGCCTCTTTTTTCCATTAAGTAAAAACAAACAAACAAACAAAAACCCACAACAACCATGACAAAAAACACACACAAAAATCCCCAAAACAACAACAACAAAACTCTACAAAAAAACCTCCAAACCTCAGTAAAATTAATAGTTCCATCTCTAAAGCTTTGGCTGTCTTCCCTTTTGCTTTAATGCACATTTTATGCTCAATTCCTCTCACCCTGGGATAGGCTTAATAAGAATGCAGACAACTGCTGTCACCCCACCTCTTACCATATAAATTGCAAGATTATTGCACATTAAATCTAGAAAAATCTAGCTATCACTCCTTTATATCCAGCCATTGAAGGAGAGAGAGGGAGTTGAGCAGTCACATCAGAAAGCCCTGTTGAATGCTTTTAGAACTTCTCTCCAGGACACCGGTGCTTCACATGAAGGCCTTAATTTTAAAAATATTTTGGTCACTAAAACAGACCCTGCTAGATACAAATGATAACCCTACTATTAAAGTCAAAACCCAGAATACAGGAGTCCAGCTTTTGTTTCTGCTTCTATTGTTACTCAACTTTCCACCTCCAATATAGAAGTGATAAGTTTTCTTTTTCCCATCATGCTTCATGCTGAACATTATTAAATTACTAATGAACTTATTTATTAAGAAGATTGCTTTCAATAGTCTTTTATCCTCAACAATGTTTGAACTGATAGCATCATTAGAAAAATGAAGCCATGGTCTCAGTTTTGATCTCAGTTGATTGTTGTGGGCTTTCTGATGTGCAGTTGGTCTGAATAGAGCAGAGTATCTTCTCCTATTACCTGTTGTAAGAAAGGAGATCTTACCTAGTTCACATGGTAGAGAATCGTGGGTACAAAGTAGTTATGGTAGTTTTCAGCTGGCTGTGATTTCTTTGTGCTATTTGTGCTGCCTCTTCAGGAATTAATGCAAATATGAAATATAATTTTTTATCTAAAAATACCTCACTTAAACTCCTGAGTGAGGGACAGTTTTCTACATAGTTACTAGTCTTCTCATTCATATAAAGTTCTTAAAAAGCCTTCCCTGTTTCCCAACTTTTCTGTCAAAAGGAGCAAAAATACTCCCATGGTTGTATTGCACTCCACTTTAGAACTATATGCTTGTATTTAAAAAACATGATATCTTAAGTTATTATAATCCTCCTTACTTAACAAATTGAATGTACTTTCTTGATGCAGATGTTTACAAACTGATTTGCACTTTGTTCAAGGCTTTGCTATATCTCAATGTCTGGAAAAGTATTCTCATTCTACTGAAGGAATTTCATTGGTTTATTGGTTTGAAATATTTTTTTCCTCCTCTCTCTTTATGCTTATTCAGAATACTGCTGTTGATACCAGAGAAGTACATCCTGATACCTGAAAATAACAGCAACTTGCTTGTTTCTAATACCAAACAAAGATTTGGCATGTGGGAGGGAAGATGTCATTCTCAAATCTTCTATTTTACAGCTTCCAAAACAGAGACCCCTTTGAGAAGCCTCCCAAGACTTCTGACTTACTTCCTGATACAGGTTGAAAGTCACAAGTTTTGTGGAATTGTGTTTGATAGCCTAAAGGTCACAAGAATAACCTTTAACAAAGTACTTATTCTACTTCCAAATTATAGAAGAATATGTATTAATTGTAAACCCATGATAATTTTGAAGGGTTTTTTTCTCTGTAGTAAGTAGTTATTCTGGACTGACACTGTACTTGGATTACTTGCTGCTCTTTTCCAATTTTTCTGGATGAGTAACCAGTGGCTCTCCAGGCTTTCTTATCATCCATCTTTAAGTGACCAGTCAATAGCCAATGCGGTTATACAAGGTGAGCCTGTTTACATTTTCCTTGGCACACATCTGTCATTTAGGAGTTACTCACTGGGAACAACTCCACTCCATGCCCTATTAATTTCTCCATGTTATCCATTAGGCCAGGGAATGGAATTTGCTGCTGTGCTTTTCATAGCAAATAATTAGGCAACATGAAATGAGGCAACCCACACAATTCATCCACCTAGGCCATTACTGCCTTCAGTAGAACACAATAAAATACTACAAACAGACCTGCAGTGGCTGTGGTGGGCACTAACTCTTTTCAGTGAAAGACATTTATAGTATTAAGAAAGTTGAAATATTTTGAATAAAATTTTATAGGCAGATGTCTGCTTCCCAGTACTCCAAGGGGGAGGAGAAAGCACAGGTTAAATGGCTCTGCCATTAATCAGATTAAGGGTAGAAACCACCAAGGTAGAAACCACCAAGGCTACTCTTTCGGCCATGCTGAAGATACCCTTACAGTCACACTCAGAATGCTATCTTGAAGCACTAGCTGATGCCACAAGTGAATGAGAAGAGCACGCATGTGATCTTCATCTTTGTAAACCTGACCTAGATGTGTAGTTAAAAATGAGCATAGAAACTACTAGCACCTACAGCGTAGAAGGCATATTTTGAGTTAGATACTGAAACTTTCTTTACTGTACACTCTGATCAAGCCTCATTATTCCCAGCTCTCAGTGTGCCTTGGTAATGTGTGTGCCCGCCCAGCTGGAAAGCGCACTGTGTTCCAACGGAAACTGCTCTCAATGTGCATGAGTTGTTGTGACAGTAGGTGGAAGACATGGCACATGGGGGAACTGGGAGAATATCACTGCTGTGCTCTCCATGTTTCAGTTGTTCTGCTACTGCCCAGACTGTGAGCAAAATGAAAATAAAACAACAAATATGTGATAGTCTGGCAGTATTGATATAGACAGTGAAAGGTAAGTAGAGAGGCATGAAAGGCCAGAGTAGGAAAAGGAACGGAGGGAAATCTTGTTGTAATGCAATGGAGAATGAACCAAAGGATTTAGATACGAAATTTGATGAGGTTATCTACAAAGTTACAGGCAAATACTATCAAAGCAGCACTGCTCAAGATTTTCAGCATATCTGCGATGCCTCTTCCCCAGAAGTTAATGGAAGACATATATCTTAAAATCTCAACCATTTGCTCAGTCATCAGTTTGCCTGGGTCAATAAACTGCAGACAGCAGATTGTATGATCAAATATTTGAACTCCCAGAGAAAAAAGAAATCTTCTTATGGACGCTGGCCTTCTACACCTTCACACTTGTAAACTTCATTCATAGAAAGGCGATTCACCAATAAATGAGGACAACCACCAACTGCCGTGGCTCTAGTACTAACACCTCAGGAAGCGGTTCTGACCTGCTCTCCAGTAGAGGGCAGTGAGACACAAAACTAACCGAATTTTCAAACTCTTAAACAAAGGTGGTAAGGTGATAAATACCAGCATGTGTTAGAAGTTCATGTAAGCATGTATAGAGTTTAATTATGTAGTAATGACAGTCGATATGATGACCTCTTTCACCATCAGTCAAAGAGAACTTCCTCCAACAAGAAAGAGATCAAAGTGTGAGGATAGCATATAATAAGGACATTTGCATTGGGGGTCATTTGATAAATTGCAGATGGTTGAAGATTTTAATACCGAACCTCATCTCCAATGTTTAAAATGTTCCTTTCTGATTCCTACATTTCTGACATAAAAACCTATTTTGGAACATTTTTCTTCCAGGCTTTGCCATCTTCTTTATTTCGGGTTCACCTGCATCTGTTTACTGTCCTTACTGAAATCCCTTGCTTCACAGCCTCTTCTAAGTTTCGATTGTGCCATCTCTCACAGAGCCCCTGAAGTATATTTGCTCCCACCTTGGAAATCTCCCCTCCAAGCTGCATGTCTTCTGAACACCCACAGGTACTAGGACTACCATTACAGCCAAGTGTTACGCCTAAGATCAAAATACTTACAGTCCACAAAGACCATCTAAATCATTATGTAAAGCAGCTTGAATTTCTTATTCCTCCAACATGCAGTTTCCTCCAGATCAGCTGAGGAGAGAATTTATAACAAGACTTCCCTCTTCTACCCTTGTGGCCCAGTCAGACTGAAGTCAGACAAACAAGGAGCGTGCAAGAAAGTGATTAAATGGTTTAGATCTTATTTCGAGGTTGGCTAATTTTATGCACAAATGTCTCATCTTTCCTTCTTACTCTTCAATCTTTAAAGGAAATTGGGTCTACTTCATTCTCTGGAAGTTTGTATGAAGCCTAAAAAATACATGTTACATCTTTTCATTACTATTTTGTTCTACTAAGTAATGTAATCAATCTATTTGGTAAAAATATTTTCACAGAACTATCACAATGACTAAACCTGCTTTACAACTTCACAGGCCTACGGAGGGCAGGCTAAATCTCCACATAATTACATCGGAAAGATTACATAAATTCTACGATGAGGTTTTCACAGATAATCATATTTTAAACAGCAGATTATACCAGATTTGAAACTAGCTTGAAAATACAGTTCATGATGACAAGTCAAAAAATTCTTGCTAAGAGACAAAGTAATATGCTGCATAGAATAGTGCTATATATGTAAACACCAAAAAGAACAGTAAGCCCTGTACTATTTAGCTTCTTTACCTGAGTTAGTTCAGATTCAGCATCTCTGTTTCAGCTGAAGAACTAAAAGGGTATGTGTACCTTTATTTTATATAAACAAAACAAACAAACACACATGATATGGCTTTGGGGTGCAGTTTGTTTTTTTAATGATGTCATGCTGACTTGATTTATACAACTTAGTAGCAACAAATTTGGTCTTTCTGATTTTATGGCAGGACTTTTGGGAAGTCTCAAAATATTTTATCGTGAACTGCTAAATTTTAACAAGATGGACAATCTTTTCAGCTATTTCCTCTCTACCCTGCCTATTACGTTTACAGCTAGAAAAAAACTCCCAACAATTATTTTTAAACAGATTGACCATTTTTTCTCCCACTCAATTGGTTGCTTGCTTGCCAATTAATGCACTTACCAGTCATCAGAATTCCCTAGCCTACCTGGCTTGTAGATGTGACCTACATTTGTCATTAAAATGTCAACACTTCCTGTCCTCCTTGTTTTACCCCTGAGACACTAGGTTTACATTGTCCACTACAAAGTAACAAAAAATTAGTATAAACAGTATACTTGATATCCCCACCAAAGCTTTTCCCACCCTTGTCATTTAATAAACCGTTTTCCACTGCTGAGAGTAACTTTTGGTCCATAGAGATTATGCGTTTTGTACAAAGAGTAAAATATCAAGGACATCTCTCACAAACTTTTGCTGGCTTGGGGCTTAAAGAAAGCACATCCCGAAACTTGCTGGCACGGCCTACCAGTAAATTTAGGACTATAACAATAATTAGCTAATTCTATTTCATCTCGTTCATGAATTGTATATCAAAATCTCATTTATATGCATAGACGTGGCCATATATCCAAAAGATGGATATAATATTTAATATGTAGCAAATAACTGATTAGAACGTATCACCACGGTTTAAATACCTTTTAGTCAGTCATATACCTTCGTCGAAATTTGAATGTACCCGGCTGGACACGCACTTATCAGGGTATCTGCACTGTGGCATGGCTCAGCACAACCTTTCCCCGCTTTAGCAGTCCCAGTGCCCGCAAACACACCTACTTACAGTTACACCTACAGCTCCCACAAACCCCCTCCCGACTCACAACCGTCCAGCCGGACGCCCCTCCGCGGACGGGGACCGACCCACGGGCTTTTCTGGGGGATCCGCTCGTCACCTCTCTGCCTCTGGCTGCAGCGGCATCCCCGGGGACACGCCGCGTCCCCCGCCGCGGTGCTGCCGGCAGCCACTGTCCCTCCGGGGAGCACGGCTCGCCCTGCCTTCCCCTTGGGATGTGCCGCAGCCCTGTCCCCCGCAGAGGCTGCGGAGACACGCCGGGCGGTATTTTGGGGGCAGAAAGAGGGGGATGGCTTTTTTTCCAACTGCTTCCCGCTTGTCGCGGGCAGCGCGGGGTGCAGAGGGACCCCGGGGACAGAGGCCCTGAGGGGTTTCTCCCGCAGGCACGTCCTTGCCAGCGGGAGGGGAAGGGCACGCTTGCGGAGCCAGCTGTTTGCGGGGCCCTGCCGCCGCCGTAGTAGCGAGCAGCTCCAGTGGCGGTTGGGCTGGGGAGCACTGGGCTCCTCCTCCTCCCCCCCCCCAAGCAGCGCACAGCCGGGCGTGTGACTGACTGACTGACTGGTCTCCCCCCGTCTCTCTTTATTCTTCCTTCTTTTTTCCTGCTCCATGGGTACACACACCGAGATACGCACATGACAGTACTTCGGTGCAAGAGCCGGTGCATCGCCAGGAGGGCTGCGCTTCCACTCCGGGCACGCACACACACGCATGCTGCTGCTGCTGCTGCTGGAAGTCTTTCTACACGGGGATTAGCAGCCGCCTCTCGCTCTCTAGATTCCTCTGTCTCTTTCTCCTCCTTTCCTTTCCTGTCCTTTCTTCTCTCCCTCAAGCGCCTGACTGACGGACAGCGGGCATAAAAAGGTAAATGCTTGCGTGCTGTCTGCTGACAATGCCGGTGGGTGATGGTGTTTTGGCAGCGTGCTGTGCCGTACGCCCTCCGCTTGCCAGGCAGGCAGCCTGCCCTCCCGCCGCGTCGGCGGCTGCCGCTCCCCGCGGCTCCCGGGACTGCTCGTCCTCGGGGATCGGGTTCTACCGCGGGAGGTTTGGCTCCCTTCCCCCTCATCCCCGGTCTGGGAGGCAGAGAGGTTCCCGTTATTGTGCTCCCAGCAGTTGCCACCGCGGGCTGTGAGCATGTGGGAGCGCTTAGCGAAGGTTTCGCGGGATGAAGGTTGCTATTAATTGCTGTGTGCGCGGAAGAGAGCGTTCCGCTTCGGCAGGGAACCTGTGCAGTGTTAATCAGGGCTGAAGAGTGGCAACGGGAGGACTAGACGCCACCATAACCCCCCAACACACACACATAGACACATAGTCGTTTGCTGCATCATTCAAATGAGTAATTTCTAGCTGGCCTGGCATCGTGAGGGCTTTTATCTCCCCCTTCGCGGGTGTTTCAGCAGCCTCCGAGGACTGCGATCCTTCTTCTCCGCCCCGGGGGGCGCCCCGTCCCCGAGGAGCAGGCGAGCGAGCCCTGGGCCCTGCTCCGCGGCCGCCGGCTCCCCGGACCGGACCGGCGAGAGGATTCGCGTCCCGCAGCCCTATGCGGGCTCTATAACTAGATGTCGCCTGTTGTTCAGGGCGAGTTCGTCCCGTGTCTCTCCTCGGCAGGACAAGAGAAGCGGGGTGAATGCCCCCTTCCTCTCCCCTTCTCTCTGGCGCGGGGACCCCCGGGAACAGGGAGAAGGTACTGCACCGGGCAGTCTCGCCGAACGGGCCAAGTCCCGCGGGGCTCGCCCGGACCCTGGCCCAGACTTTCCCTGGAGGCGCGGTGCCTGAGGGAAGCGTTTCAGGCCAGCAGGGGATGGGAGGAAGGCGGCACTGCGGAGTCGGGCCCCGGGAGGTGGGCTGAGCCTGCCCGGGGCCTGGAGCGGCACAGGTGCGGGCGTTTAGCGGCGAGTTGTCCCGGGGACCGCCTGGGCCGCCCTGGGGGTTAGGGCGCATCTCGGGAGGCGCAGGCCTCCACTACCGCGCCGATGCGCAGCGTTTCCCGTGCAGGCGGCCGAGGGGCTGCTGGGTGCGGGGCCGCCGTCCCCACCGTCCCATTCTCCCCTCCGCTGTGAAGCCGGGCATTTGGCCGGGTCCCTTAGGTAATTGCGGCTTTCCTTCTTCTTTCTTGCTGCTGTTACTAAACTCGGCTCAGGATGCCGGCGATGAAGCTGTCACACGCTAGTTTCCAAAGGGGGTTGATGATTTCATTTGATCTCGGAGAAAAATTATGGGCTAATCAATATTTAACAGGGAGCACTTGATTGATTTGAGGTAATCCCGTTTCATGTTGTTTTATACATCTGCCAGAGAGATACGTAAATATACTGTTAACTCAGGAATAAAAAAAAATAAACCCCAAACAAAAAAACATCCCCTAGAAAAACCTCAACCAACCAAAGAAAAATAGTAACAGAAGCAAAAAATGGTGAGATATGTAGTAGACAGCATATGAAATTCATTACTTTTTAAACAAAAATTAGTTGTTTAACTTACATAGTCCACTTTCAAATAAAAGGTAGGTGTGCTGGTAGGCATAGTGTATGCTCAGCCGGTTGTGTTGGATTGTATTTCAATGTTAATACACCTTTTAAAAAGGCAACACTAGTTTCTGCTGGTATGTGGGTCCGGAGTGTATAGTTCATGTATTTCCCCTCACTTAAAAGATGTTTCAAGTTCACTGATCACTGGTGTTCACTGATCCAGAGGATCCAAAAGTCTAAAGGATATATATTTAAAGAGAAATTTATCACTGATAATAACGATCACAGGAAAAATGGAAATCGTTAATGGCAACAGTGCAGTTCCTTGTCTTCTGTATAGCTTGTCTATCCGATATTTTGTATTTCAGAGATTAAGATTAGATAGCATAAATTAATGAAAGCATATGGGAAAAAATTATGCTTGGAAGGAAATGACACTATTAGGTAATGAAATAGGTCTGAGATCAAGGATTTCAAAATAAAGCTTACAGTAGTGTTCAATTAGATGTATATACACCCTCCTGAATTAAAGTTTTCTTTTCTCTTTTTTTTAACCCGCTCTAAATTTTTTCACCAGAACTGTTAAATATACTTCTTCAATTCACATCTTATTCTGGTCTATGTCTCATGGGATTAATGCTTGCAAGTGTATCAATATAATCTGTTTGTGTTAGATTTTGCAATGTCCATCCTGTAAAGGTGCTGCATCTCTGTAGAGCTTGGCTAGTGATGTTGCCGCCTGGAAATAGAAAAAGAACTCCATGAATAATTAGTAAAATAATGTAATAAATAAAGGCTATCGTGTACCAAGGAACAGTAGTGTGTAGCCTCCATGCAGGGTTTTTTTGTTTTAATTTTCACTCCATTCTTATACCATACAGAATCTCAAATTCTCACCCAAATTGTAATAGGCAGGTGTAACACCCTCAGGCTGGCATTGCCGTTTTAAGAAGATGGAGCTCAAGGCAGTTTAACGTGAGATAGTTTATTCAGCCCTTAATCTCTGTAACCAAACTTAATTTTTACAGCCTCTTGTATTATCTCTTGAGATTTAATAAGGCTATTTTTGTCCGGAGCACATAATTAATACTTGTTCTCCTCTTATGCCAAATTTTACACTTCTGCACAAAGCTTATCCAAAGAAACCTGAAAAGGGGATCACCATGGTAACGAGAGGGAGAGGATTTTCTCCCTCACCATAGGTCAAGACTAGACGCCTACCCATTCCTTAACTTGTAGCAGCATTTGTTGGCACCTTCCTCTTGGTGGTAATTTTGTATACTGAGGCGTGCTTTTACTGTTGTCTCATGCTTCCAGAAAGCTGCTATTGAGAATGAGGCTACACTGGATGAGCACAGCCTCTGCGTTTGTCCCCACTCGCATCCTCCCTTCCGCCTGCATCGTATTTCAGCATTTCTGTACTTAACTGATTTGACTATGGGATTTCAGGAGATAGATAACTTGTTTTCCACATCAGATTTTTTTATTTGAAGACCTCTCTTAGCTCTAACTATGTGTAAGACCTGACAAAACCTTACTCCTTAATCCATTTCAGACAAGGGTGGTCACTCTTTTATCTCCTTTTATTTGTCTGTACTCTTTTTGGACAGTTTCCGTGTGGTATCCCAGGGGTTCTATAGCAGTAAAAGCAGTGTACCTCTTCTTACCAGGGAGCAGGACTTAATTTTTTGAGTCAGTATGTGATACCTGGATTACTGTTTGAAGACGTTAATGATAAAAAGGAGGTTTTTTTGCCCTGGCTCTGTCACCCCAAAGCAGTAACAAAGAGCACTGCTTTCTGGGGTAATTGTTGGGTTGTTTGGCTTGGGGGGGGTTTTCTTTGAAGGACTGTCTGGCTGGACTGTGTCTCTATCCAAGTTAAGTTGAAGTGAGCACATTTTATTCCAGATAATCCTGCAGTCAGAAACTTAAAACTTCCACTGAAGAATATAACATATTCCCCTTTTCCTTTCTGTATTAATTTTTTTGTGGCTAAATTTTCATGAGAGTATAGCAAATGGCTTTTTAAATGTCTCCCTTAGGCTGCTGGTGCACCAGGTCTCTCTGGGCGTATTTCCAGTTCTTTTGCCTTTCCCTGTGACATAGCTTGGGATAATTTGAAAACATCTGCTAGAGCAAACATCTTAATATAACACAGCAGTCATCATTTGTCACTGAGCAATATGTCATTTGTGACTCTGTAATTGGAAGACAGATGCTAACGCTGACTTTGGCCTTCTTAACTTGTTGGCAGGTTGTCTATAGAAATATTTTGCAGTGCTTTGAAATCACACAGTGTATTTCTACCTTTCTGTATGTTCATAATCTGGCTTGCCATGTGAGCTTGACTTTATGCATTTCTTCAGCATCTTCTGCTAGATGAGAACTGTTTCGAATAGTCACCTGTGAAGCTTTTCCCTTAACCTTTGTATACAAGAAATTTCTGATCTCTTCCCACATGATGCTCTGTCCCTATATTGGCATTGTTTCAATCAATCTCCCTCATCCCAGTTGTATCCCTACCTTTGAAAATTTTACCATCACCTTTAACTAACAAGAGGTTCTTCATCTTCTGATTTCTTATACCAAGGAAACAAGGGATTTAAGAAATGAAATTCTAACTGTGTGAAGGAAATGCACACTTCTGGATATCTAGGTCCAGGTTTCAGATCTCAGTGGCTGTGGTTCAGATGACAAAAGTGTGTGGCATCAACTCATAACCAAAGATCTCAGTTGCGGATGATGTCTCATGTCTAGAAGGTGGTTTTTTTCAAGCTTTGCGGGATGCAGTAATTTGAGTTGACTTGCAAGAACTTACAGGTTTCAGCTTCTTAATAGCCAAAGATTCCTTGAGTTCTTCTTTCTTTTGGTGGAAGGAGAGATGAGGGAATGAGGATCCCCCAATGCTTGAAAGCCCATTTCATGTTCTGTGCATAAATCCTCACTGAAGGTAACTTGCAGGGCATGCTGATAGGATGGTGGCTGAGTTACATTTTCAAATGAAAGGGAGCATTTTTTATTTTTTTTCACCCAGCTTCCTGAGTGTGACTTCTGTTGCTTTTTCTATGCTTGTACACACTTTCTTCCCATATATCTATTTAGTTTTGCAGACGAAACAGGATAATATATCAGTCTGACTGGAGATCAATAACAGGAAGAGATGGATTAGCAGTCTTGCTCTCTTTCATTGAGGTAGCTTCAGTTTTAGAAGTGTACATTCAACATGGAAAGTCAACATTGGGAATTAGTGTCTCACTACTGTCTTGTTTTGTCATCAGAAAAAAAGGGAAGAAAAATTAAAAAGAAATGGATATGAAACTCAGGCTTCCTAGTTTTTGGTAGTGATCTAAACTGTATGTATTCATGCAAAACCAGACAATAGGCAGCATGCAGATGCTGTTGTGCAGCCAGAAGTATTGAGCGTCAGTGTGCTGTATGGACACACAGTGTTTCACAGATACCCAGAGTACCCGGGAATCTCCATCTTCTTTGCATCCTGCAGCTGAAAGAATTTCAGAGTCCTTGTGGTTTAATATTCAGATAGGGTGAGCTTCTTTCCATGGGTTGTAGAAGGATGCAGCTTCTGGTTTTGTGGTGCTGGAATTGCATTGGTGCAAATGTTTCACAGGTATATCAAAGGAGATTCCTTGTTCTCTTCAGTCTGTGTCTTCTGGCTATCTGTTCATAGGTCATAATGCTTAGGTGTGTTTTTGATCCTTTAAAGTTGTCAACAGCTCTGAATCTGGTTTACCTCCATGATATTGTAGGGTTTTGTTTTTCTTTTTTTTTTTGTGACTCTTATTTGGGATGTCACTAAATTCTATTTTTGGATCCCATTTTGTAAGAACATATCATTGGAGATCATCTACCTAGCCATTCCTTCTATCAGTTCTTTGCAGAGAGGTGCTTACTACCAAATTTATATGCAGTTTTGTAAATAATATTGATGAATATCCAAATGTAGCTTTTTAGTGGCAAGGGGGTGACAAAGTAGAATAAGTTTGGTGAAAATCACCACAATAAGGAATGAAGGAGGTAGAATTAGGAGAAATTTACTGTTATTTTGCACAAATGAAGTATTGCAAGGATCATCGTATCAGAACAATTTAACATAAAAATGAATGTTGACTTTTAATTCTGTTCATGGAAGAACTTTGCAACCGTAAAATGAAATATTTGGGGAGATTATTCAAATGATTTTCTGAGGAAGATAATCACAAATATGTGGATGGTGTATGTCATCTAATAGCTAAAGTGAAATAGAGCTAGCAATTACCGTATTAGTGGTGCTTTGAAAAGTATGGTAGGTACCATCACTGTATAAAATGAAAGGCTCTAATAAGAGCTACAAGGTTTATTTGGGAAGCACTGCAACTTCTAGTGAAAAAAAATCAATTTCTTAAAAAACATCATAGAGATATCTACATGATAAAATAACCTTGAGAGGAATTATAAATTAGAGATGAAAACTTTGTCTTACACATTTGGGTCTCACCCTACCTGGGAAAATGGGACAGTGCAGGATTTTTTCTAGAAAATAAAAAAGACCCCAAGATACTGATACTGCACTCAGGAGAGGCTGCTGATTAGTGTTCAAACCACCTGTCCTCTTATCTCAGAGAAAAAGTATTAATGGTTTTAGTTCCTTGAAATATTACGAACTTACTGATGTCACAACTATGGGTACTTCTTCCACTTTGTTTTGGTTTAGGGTTTGTTCGGTTTAGGTTTCTTTTTGTTCATTAGTTCATAAAAGCTACTTCAGAGATAATATTATTTGTAGAGCTGTTTCAATGCTCGTGTAATGTTATTTACAGAATTGAAGTGGCTCGTTATTTGAACAGCATTCATTTCACACTGGGTAGAAGTGTGAGTTGATTTTTGTATATAAAAGTTAAATTTTTCATTTTTTTACAACTTGCAAATCTTATGTGGTGTTTCTTAGTAAACTTTGATGGCTTGTGGTCTGACTTCCAGAATACTTTTATGATGTTTTATATATGTAGAGCATGATATAAGCTACTCACTGGGAATCTTCATGCTGTATTTTGCAGAGAGAGTTGTAAAGCAGAATTGTATATGAACAGAAGTATTTATGCATGAAAAAGGATCAGTTGTTTGCTGTGTCATGCTAATAATTTCTCAGTCAAGGTACAAAACCAACAGCATGAAGCATGTGAGACTACTTGCACGTCACAGAAATTCTAATGAGCTCAATGAAAAGGACATGTACTATATGTATGGTTAAGTTCTTGCATACTGTTTTTCTTCAAATAAAATGTATTTTCAGAAAAAGGGATATCTTTAGAAATCAGGATCAGGGCAGATACGTAGAAAAAAAGGAATAATAATTTGTGCATTTCTAAAACCAGATTTTAATAATTAGCAGCAGTAGATTTAGACAAAGATCAGGAAATGCCATTCCCATTTTTATAAATTCATGCAGAAAAAGCCTTAAACAGTTACCAATGAAATCTTAAATACAGAGAGAGAAAAGCTAAACACAAGGAAGTTCTGCAGTATTAAAGTACTTTGGTCATTTACTAACCAGATATTATGTAAGATACTTCTAAAATCAGTGCAGTGTGCTGCAAAATAATTAGTCTCTTGTATTAAATTGCTTTCCGGAGGATGTTTTTGACAGAACCAAGTCAAAATACAAGAGTATGCTAAAGTTCTTGACCTGATCTTTTGCTCGTTGTGCTGCCTGGCATTTTGAACACGAGCTGCATGAGCAGGTTGCCTGCCCTGTAGAAGCCATATGAGATTTTTAATGTTGAGCACCAACTGGGCAAGGCCATATTGAAGTGGGGAGTTTTATAAGAAGAAATGCTGAAATGCAGTAGCAACACTTTTGTGTCTTACACTGGTAATGCCCTTCTGAAGATAAAAATATTTGCTAAGAGATTACTCAAGGATCACAGCATTTCTACAGGACCTGTGAGAAATTAATCGCATCGCATGGCTTTAGTCTAAATTTCTGGTGCCTCCATGACAGCAAACAGCAGAACATGATGAGGGAAAGATGAAGGTGCCCATCACAGTTTATTTTGGAACTAAAAGGAAAAATTCTACATGCAATTAGAAGGAAATTGGAGACTTCAGTTTTGTGTGTCCAATTTTTTTTTTTTAAGCAAACTTTACGAATCTGCAGAAACTATATCTTTCTGCAGAAACTGTAACTTTTTGCTGTTAGATTTGCCTGTAGTTTGCTTCCTGAAGTACTGTAGAACCCAAAGTAATTAGATAATTTTCCCAAGGACTTACAGTCTGTCTAAGAGCAGAGAAACTAATATGTAGGAAAGCCCATAAATGTAAATCTGATTAGTTAAAAGCTGCAGTATTGTTAATCTGTAACTGTGTCATGCTAAAGTTCATCTTCATGTTTTAAGATAGTGCATTATTTGGAACAAATCCTGCCAATGTTCTGTATACAGCTCCCCATGACCTCTGTGCAAGATATGTCCTTGATGCAGGAAACAGTGCTTGAACCTGAAGCTATTGCAGAAAAGCCCAGTATTTTATATTTTTTTGCAGATTAAGAGATACCAATTAATAAATTTGGTGTGGATTTTTACTTGATTCAACTGCGATTTGTCTTAGTTTATTTGCTTTTATATAGAACTTCATTATTTGTGGTATATTTAATTTTTTGATGAGTCTGCCAGATCTAGTTTATCCTTTCTGGCTTCCTTTGCCTTACAGGGCTCTAGCATGCAGAGTCCTTGCAGCTGGTTTAGACATTGGTTTGAACAGTTGCTGAACAAAGTACTCTCCTGATCTTGAGCGTTTGGTTCTGGTTTTGGTTTGGATTTTACTGCTTTGTATTAAAAAAGAACATAATGTTGACCTAACATTGTGTGTACCTGAGGGCCTTGTGTTATCATAGAATATAAATTGTTTCAGATGTGTCTACTGGTTTTGCCTTAACATTCAGTCTAACTGAATGCTGCTGCTGCTGTACTCATCTTTCCTTCCATATCCAGTTCCTGGCAGCTATTGCCCATGTTAGCAATATGCTTGATAAACATGGAGCACCTCTTCAGGCTTATGGATGCTTTGAATTTACGTTTAAATCAGGATTGATCTTTTGATGGGGATTTTTTTTTTCCTTAACAGGGAGAATAAAAGTAAGAAAGTGAGTTCCCTTTAAGATCGCTTATTCTTGATGCTAATCTCTCCCTGCTTCTTGGTGTTGTAAAAGAGGCTGAAGAGAAGCTTAAGATTACCTGTTCAGGTACATGAGGCGCTTTAAACAGCTTTTCTTGTCTTTCTGGTGGAAGCAATGAGGAACTTGAAGAAGAACCATGAATTCTTTTCTAGAAGGTGCTGAAGGCAGCAAGCTCACACCTCACTCACACCTCAGAACTGAAACTGCCACTTTAGTTATTGCCATCAGGTGGCCTTGAGAACATGAATTTGTAGACCTAATATCTCAAATAAGTAGTGGACTCCACCACCCCTAGGTCTTACCTACAATGCACACTGACTTAGCTGCATGCATGTGGTAGAACCAACTAGCCACAAGTCTGCTTCTCAGGAATAATTCACTCAGCGGGTGTAGTATTAGTTCTGCATAGTCAAGGTGACTGAAATTTGTGGATACCAGCAGCACAGTTACGCTGCACTCATATTTATTTTTTTTTATTATGATAAACACCCCTTAGTGATGGTAAAGGAAACAGTATTTTTGAACAATATGATCTAGGTAGATGTGTGCTCTCTACAGATTGTAAATAGTCAATATGTTTAGTATACCATGAAGTATGGCTGAATAAATAAATAGATGACTTTAATAGAGCTGTACTGTAAAATATAATATGATAAAGCTTTTTCCACCACTAGTGGAGCTCAGTAATTTATTACTACAATTTGGTATTGTGAATATGATTCATTCTGTTTTAGCGGGTACAAACAAATTACTTTCCATTTGTGTAGCTAGTTATTACTCAAAGCTGAATGCATACTTTGTATGATACTGAGATACTTGAAATTTTTCCAAATAAGATTTATTTATTTATATGTATGGGGGGGGGATAAATAGTTCAGCACATACTGTTTAAATAATCATCAGCCAACATTTAATTTAGCAATCAAGAGAACAGTTCTTGATCCAATTGAATTTCAATGGGAAATTATCCTGGAGCCAGAATGGTCCACCTGATATTATATACTGAAACTTGCATGTAACCCAAATGCTCAGGCACTTTCCAGGTTGTTCA
Organism: Coracopsis vasa; assembly: GCA_026283785.1. Taxonomy (NCBI): domain Eukaryota; kingdom Metazoa; phylum Chordata; class Aves; order Psittaciformes; family Psittacidae; genus Coracopsis; species Coracopsis vasa. The sequence continues at coordinate 10,738 of JANHGB010009893.1, read as the reverse complement.
CCTGTAACATGATTTTTTTTTCTAAGGTAAGGTGCCTGCTGTGTGTTTTGTGGAAGAAAAAGTTAAGCTACAGTATAAGAAAGAAAATGTTTAAACACATTGATCATTATGTGCACAACACATCTTATCTGTTTAAAGCTAAATAAAGAAAAAAAATCATTTTGCTTCCCCCTTAGAATTTGCAGATTAGTCATGGATTGTTGCCCACAGTTTTATGGAACCTAATTGTGTAGTCCTTTCTTAATAGATTCCATTATTATCTTTATAATATACCAGCTAAAGTAAGTAAATTAATTCAGTGGAGACTCTCTAGAGCTAAGTTTATGTATGTGCTGGAAAATTAGGTGTGACAAATGTAGTATTAATGGTTGTTTTATTAAGCATTTTTTTAGAGTTTACATGGAGATTTTTTTAAGAAGATTAAATTAGTTGGATCTATTGTGAGGTCAAATACTTTTTGAAAGTAGGACAAAATTAGTTATGTTTTGTCTAATAACTACTTTTAACTAATTCTGCTTGTGTCTAATAAATAAATGTGAAATTAAACCAAAAGTATGCTAAAGAAAATACTCTGGGGAAAAAAAAGTAAATCTCAAACCCATATATTTTATCAAAATAGGCCAGATCCCATTCCCTTCTGCACACCAACTGGATAGCATTAACAGGAAGCAGAAATGTATTTGCAGTATAGTTTATCTTGGTAGATGCAAAATGCAAGAGACTGAGTTTGTGATTGGTGTGTTTACAAGGAGGGTTAGAAAGCAGGAATGGATTTGACTTAGTGCTTAGTTTCAAGTATGTGTAAATGCAAATACATAAAGCCAAATGAAAACCTGGTTTTGTTAATGTAGTTAGTATTTTTCAGCTTCTAATATTTAAAGAGCTCTAAATCGTACCTCACCCTGGACTTTTCTGTTAGAAAAAGAGGATTAAAATCTTATCATTTGGATAATGGAATATATGGCAACTGGAGGGGGCGAAAAAACCTCACAATCAAAGAAAACACCCAGACCAAGAAAAAAACCTAAGGTCACCAGTTACAACAGTTTCCATAGCTAATTAAGGAATGAATTTGAAGACCTTAAGGTTTAGGGCATATGACGTTAAGTCTCAGTGTAGTCTTTAGATAAAGGAAGAGCAGAATGTGTGGACTTACAGAGTGAATATCACAACTGGCAAATCATTTGTGTGATACTGGCCACAGTACTAAATGTGTTCATTGCATCCTCCTCAGTGACTAATACAGTATTGGCATCCTTCCTGTGGTAAAAGCATGGTCACTATTTATTTTGTAAGATGTTGTTGTCAAGGTAGTGAATTTGAATTAAGTCTGTGTTTAGACTCAAGAAGAAAGGCGTTTATACAAAAATTACTGTTTTCAACAACAGAAAATCGCATCAAACTGAAGTACTACAGATAGTTTCTGAGTTTTCTTTGTCAGCTTAGTTAGAAGTGAACACAGTTTGTATGACTTTTATAACATAAAGTAGTGAAAATAAATTACCAAGGACAAAGATTAAACAATTTAAAATTATGCTTTTCGAGTTTTAAATATTTAGACTTTTATTTATGGTATCAGTTCCAAATGAATTTCCTGTTTCAGAGGTGATAAACGTTTCCTACACTATCAGACTGCATCTGATTATATAAGTGAAAATAACACAGTAATTTGTAATGCTAACATAAAAAAATTACAGTGACAAACAAATCATAGGATTCTTTATATTGCCTAAAGAATTATCTGATAGATGAAGTCAACAGAGCTTAAAATATGCTCATAGTTCTAAATTACAACTAATTCTCCACTATATTTTTTCAACAGTCTGAATTTCAATTTGTTTATGTTAACTTTGCCAAGTATCCCATAAGGTCAAACAGTATTATAATTATTTTTAATGACAAGGTGATTATCTTTTGTGCCTGTCAGAGTTCAGGGAGTGTCTGGATGATGTTCTTACTCATATGATTTAGTCTTTGGTAATCCTGCAAGGAGCAAGGAGTTGGATTTGATGATCCTTATGGGTCCCTTCCAACTTGAGATATTCTATGATTCTATGATTTTACATTCTGTACCCTTTGAAATAAATAACAAAAGTCATTGTGACTTAAATGGCTCCAGATTTCAACATCTTCAGCAACACGTATGTAAAGAAGCATGTCCGTAAGCCAGCATAGTCTGGTGAAGCCTTTAACATGTACACATATATTTTTGATTGACATGACATGAGACATTTAAGAATGTCTGATGGCTTAGCATAGCTAGGATAATCCATAGGAGGCTGATCTGATACTCACTGAAATCTGTGGCTCACACTGTGAGTGTAATAGCTATCATTGCCTTAAGCAGTCATTGGATTGTGTCAATATATAAGCACAAACATCACATCTCTCTCTTTTTTTTTTTTTTTTTTTTTTTTAAATGAGGCCTGCTAGGACACTTAAAAATAGCATTTCCAAAATGCTTTTATTTTCTCTGTGAATTCTTTGAAAGGCAGACTTTATACTGCTACCTGGTCTCATTTGTATTTGGTTAATATCTGTGGGTTTCTTGACATTGTGTATGCACAAAAATGACACTCTTGAAGGGACCAAAAAAGTTATACAGGTTCAGAAGTGTGTGCGTGCCTGTGGATAACTGAAATCCCAGTTCATGTTTGACTTTGTACATTCTAGACAGATACTGCAGGTTTCTGTCAAAGAAAAAATCCCCACTCAGTAAACTTGCACACAAACTATATATTATCTTTGCCTCATATTAGATGTATATTTAGTACTTGACAGAGGTTGAAGTAGTACATGAGACCATCTAAGCTGACTTCAGTTTTACCCACAGAGAGTGGAAACTGGCTGTTAAGCTAAATACTGGAAGATTAAGACACTATTTCTCCCACTAAACATTTATAGTCATTAAGACTATCAAGTTCATGTGTCAATTACAGTTCCAGGGGTGAAAAGTCAGACTGTCTTTCAAGACAAGTTTTTCTAATTAGAGTAATGAGTGATTGATTAATATTCCATTAGTAATGTATGATAATTGTACACTGATGGGCTGTCACTTTCACCACATACAGAATAAGATCACAGATAACATTTTTATGTTGTTACGCCTTTGTCAGCTTTGGTTCCCATCAACAGACAGCTTTATGCAGATGCATGCCATAATATTTCACAAAGACATCTTGTCCATAAGCCCATTAAATGGTGCTACATGGCTTCTTTGTGGGTCAGTGCTTATCTCTTGTTTTGTTTAACATTTCATCAGGGTTTTACACTTTGACATTCACTAGGTTGCAATTGCTGGCAGTAACTATTATTTAGGAAGTATAATGTGTGGGGAAAATCCTGATTTGTTGATGGTGAATAAATACAAATCAGGAAATACAGTACCTTTATAGAACTACAGTGAAAAATATACATCTTTTGACTTCTGGAAGTTAAAACCATTTCCTTGGAATAATAGGTATTGTAGAGATCTGTGCAATTAACACTCAGAATCCCTGAGGTAATATATCTCCCTGTAAGCTGTTGTTGCATTCAGCTTAGTTTCACGGTTTGAGAGCTTACAGTGTTTTCCAGTGAACGTCATGGTCTTCCGCTTCTAAAGCAGTTCTGGAACTCACTGTTGACTCTGAACATCCTGGTGCATGAGGCATATTAAAAGGGATGGGGGAAAAAAACCTGTAAGGATTGCATGCATAGCAGAATGCTGGAGCAGCAGCCAGGATGCACGTTTGACCAGACCTTCTATTTTTTTTTCCTTGCACTGTTTTCTGTTCACGCTAGCTCAGAAAACCACTTTCTTTGCATTGCAACCTTCACATATGGCAGAAACCATTTGTCAGAACAAGAATGAAGTTTAACTCACAGTTGGAGAAAGGAAACATAACTGATGCTGGCATACATGTTCATGTGAGCCATGTGTTAATTACCTGTGGTTGCAAAAGAAAAGAGATGTGTGCCAGTTGTGGGTGTGTATGCTACAGTGTATATAGGAACGATTTCAGTATTTGCATATTTAATTAATTCTACACTGATTTTTTTTCTCACTCGACACTTTTAATCTTAGAACATTTTTATGGTATTAAATACTGTGCTTTTAAACAAAACACAGTTCCTTTTCTGTTTGATAGTATCATATATGTATCTCAGGAAGTGAAGAACTGTAGCACTAAAGCTGTCTGCCTCTTGGCGTAGCAAAGCGACAAGTAGCTGTAGAGGACTGTTACCCTTTCTGTGTCCAGCTGTAAATCTGAGAGAAGAGCTTTGCAATTAGCCTTTGTAAATACTAGCTGACAGCAGAGGAGGATTTTGAGACTTCAGTTTTCTGGGCTCCACTCCAAGTTCTGGAATGAAATATACTTCAGTGACTGTGTATCTCCCTGCCCCTGTCTCATCTGTCTCCCCTAGCCTGACTACTTTGCCTCCTCATCTTGACTCATGTTCCTTCTGTGTGCATCACACTTCTTTCTCCCCTTTTCCTGTGTTACAGTGAGCCCTACCTCAGCCTTCTCTTCCATGCTTTCCATAAAGTATGGATGGAGGATAGAAGGTACTAGGAACAGTGTTTATCTCATTTTTAGTATTCATGCCATTGTGCCCCACTGAACATTAATAAGCAATGACAGAAAGGCTCGTGCTTGCCTGCAGATTGAGGTGTGTTCAGTGGCTGATGCTGGGGGAGCGTGTTCTGTGGGACTGAGGTACAAAGAAGAGGTTTCTCACAGCTTCTTTTGTACTCTGGGTGAGAAGAAATGGCAGTTTGCTAAGGCCAGTTTTTGATGACCTTCATAGCTTTCAAGCCAAAATAACCCTGTTGCACTATTTTTAAGAAGGGGAAGAGGTAGCTTTTCAGTGAAATAGTTTAAGGAGTTGAACTTAAGCAGAAGCGTTTGTTTTGTTGTTTTTTGGGTTTTAGTTGATATGATCAGAAGTATCTCAGATGCTCTTCTCACAAAGTTTAAGAAATCTGAACAATTTGGGCATTTTCACTGTTTGTAACTCAGATTATTTAATATCTTTTATGTGAACAAAGTTAGTTGAATCATTAAATCACATCTAAGATACAGGCTGTCTGTGGCAGTAGCTGGGACTGAAGAAATGAGGGCAATTGCCATTTAAGGTGGATTTGTTGTTGGTAGGAGAGATTGTTTTACCAGGAACCCTTTGGCAGGATATCATGGATGATGGTACAACTCAGTGCCATGCAGTACCTGCCACTCATGGAACCTGCTTTCAAAGCCAGTCTGCAGATTCCGTAATTCAGGAGTGGATGGTGCTAACTACTCACACAAACCTTAAATCCAGAGATACTGCTGAAAATGTGCTTTGATGGATATGGTAAGAGTAGGAACTGGGCCAGGAAGAGCAAAAGTTTTCAGGTTATTGTTAATGAGAGCTACCAGGATTTTTGATACAAAAACATCCTATGGCAGTAAGTCGAGAAATGAGATCATAACACAAAAGTAATTAATTAGGATTGATTTTGAGAAAGGATTACATAGTTGTTTTGAAAAGGGCTCTTACAAAGATGAAGATGACTTGAGAAATCAACTGATGTGCTCAGTTGCATTTCCCAATAAATATAGCTGACAACAGGGATGTTGCTTTAGACCTGATACGTACAATGCAAACTCCATGAGATACCAGAAAACTGCACTAGGTATTTACACACTGTTAAGAGTAAATTGACATGTGATAGAAAGCATTTGTAATTCAAGAGAGGGTTCAGTGGATGAATTGTCTCTCTTTAAAAGAAGAAAGAGCTGAACCCTGAACCCCCTCTTGAATTACAAATGCTTCTGTCTATAAAAGAGAGAACAAATGTTACTAAATACTGCCATTTCTTGATGGAAACGGTTAGGAGAGACTGCAATAATGCCCAAAACTGTAAAGAAGCAATTGCTTTCAGGTGCTGTGATACATGCTGGACTTGAATATGATGAATATATTCATCATGGAGTGATATTGCAGCTTCTAGGTTTTCTTTTTTGGTGCAAGATAATATTTTTGTTTTAATTCCTGCTAAACCAGTAGTAATATTTAAACAGTGCTATCTTAAGATTGTTTCAGTAGCTTCATCTCCTGATATATTTCCTCATTTTTCCAGTTTAAAATATCTTTTATAATATAGTTAATTTTCAGTATTTTTGTCCTAATAAGTACATACTTGCAATCTGCTTGAAAATCGGTTTTAAAGAATTCGAAGTTCTCCTTTAATCATCATTAGTAATTGGACAGGAGCATTCATTAACTTGATTTGATCGATTGTTGCTCCTTAATGCAATGAAATCAAATATGATATAACATTAGCTTCTTTATACAGGGTGGGTAATGATATTCAGAGATTGTTTTCACCCGAATAGAACATAAATTTTTCACTGTTTTAGCTTCTACTTTTCCATTGGAATTCTTTGTAAAAATATTATGTAAGGTACTCACGTTTCAGAGGCCTCTTGATAGAGAGTACAGTTAATTCTGTTGCTAATAATAAACTATCTTTTCCTTCCCATCTGCACTATAAAAATGTAATTAATCTTCAGTATCACACCCATATGTCTTAAATTGTGTTCACAATTAAAATACTATTGTAATGGTGATACCAAACAGTGTTTGTATTTTAGTAACTAAGATAATACTAATACTATCCATAAGATATTTCCCATGTTCTCAGCTGACTGTAGCTCTGGAACTTTGTGTGTTGTAGGGGGAAACTATTTGTGCTTACGGATATTTTTAATGCTTATCTCTTTATTCTTCATTAGTGCTGCATCTTAAAGACAACAGCTTCAGAAAGAATGCTGCTGCTCGGCTGACAATTCAGGAAGTACTGCTGTCCCTCAGAGACAAGATTAAATTAGGTCTTCTTGTTTAGGCTTTACTTGCATTTCTATTTTCTGTGGTGCAGGAGAGGATATGGGTATTTTGCTTCTGCGGCAGACAACCCATTAAATGCACCTGATATGATTGAAATAGATGTTCCAAAGAAGAACCAGTTCCCGTCCAGTTAATTAGAGCTTTTTAATGTGTCATTTACTGAAGCGTCTTACTGCAGCTTCTTGTTTTCTTCAGAGCTGAGAGGTTACCTCTTAATTTGTCTGGTTTTATTAACTGTGGGTGTGGCACATTGCAACAGAGGGAAATCAGTACTCTTTTTTGTCCTTGATGTTAAAAATGTCGCATTACTAACCTCATATTTAAAGAGTATTATTTGGCTATGAACAGATTTTATAGAGGATTAAACTACATGCTTGCTGAGAATAAATGGATTTTAAGCTTTAGCAATTAATATAAAATTAATGCAATTTGACAGACCATAACATGGGTTTCAAACAGACCCAAATCAAGTACCTCTGTGATCGTTTTGTTGGTTCCTTTGGTGGCATTGAAACTGTTGTTCTTTGATAATCATATCTTGTTAAGGACCATAAACAAGTTAATACTGATCATTTTATATCAAAATAAACTTTGAATATTTAATATTCCTGTGTCTCTCGTACAGAATCATAGAATAGTTAGGATTGGAAAAGACCTTAAGATAGTTACTGGAGACTTCTGCAGAAATACTGGGTGAAAATTCCTGCATTTTAAACAATGGAATTTATGACCTATTTTCATATCCTTTTAAGATAGATGATAAGATGGGACAAATGTTTTTGGAAATAGTGTAGGAAAGTAATTTATTACAGTTTATCATTACAGTAGCTGTGTAATGATAAGGCTTGAGGAAAAATCAGTATATGAAAACTTCAGAGATTTGCTGAGATTCGGTGGTTCCCAACTTGTCTGCCATTTGCAGTGATTATATCTTGCATGTTCAGGAATGCTTCAATAAGAATAATGGCTTGGGGTTCACATCTGTTATGTGCAGAATCACACCAAGAAAATATGTTGAGGGGTTTTTTTCTACAAATGTGTGTTATCAAACATCTGAGAGTACTTTTTCTTACAGGAAGCGTTTGACTGTTGGAAATAATTTTTGGTTTGTTGATGTACTTTACATCTGATGACTTTTTAGGCTCAGTAACAGATTAGTGTTGTCACCTGTGACCTAGATTAAAGCACATCAGAACCATGTCACTGTCATTATGGACCACTGTGGCCAGAGAATGCTTCATTGAGAGCACTGTATTTGGTAGCCAGGAGCTCCTGTTTCTCACTCTGTGAAGATTTTGATTTCTTACACTCCTCAGGCATAATCCTGCAAGGTTTTCTCCTCAGGGTTGGCAAAAGGAGCTTAGTTTATCTTGTGAATTACTGAGTGAAATGTCAGAATGGGAGCTAGTCTCAGGTATACTGCTCGTTTGGGAAAGGAGAGCTGCCTTCAGACTGCATACAGATACACAGATAGGTAATGATTTTAAAATAAGGACAACAGTATGTGACTCAAAGTCCACATGCAATAAGTAAGTCAGTGCCTTTTATCTGATTTTAGTGACCCTCTAAGTTCACTCCTCATTAGACCGTCTGAAATTTTAAAATGAACAAAATGAAGCATGCAAATTTTTTATGTTTGTGAAACTTTATGTTGCAAATTTGCATATGTGTATATAAATGTTTTGAAATCTGCGTACAGATAGATATATGCTGTCTCAATATCTGCATACCTGTGTTTGAATATTTTGGGATTATGTTGGTTCATAAACTAATTTGAATTTTCATGCAGCTCCATATATTTATGTGGTAGTGCTCAGGGATAACGTAGCTAATGAGTTGGAGGAAGTAAGAAAGGAAGCCAAATTCTGCTTTCTTTGATACTTTGCAGTTCTGTAAACTTTATCTATTTTTAGTTAATACTCATGTCATTGCTGCACCACCACTGAAGACTGATGGTGCCTTCTTGCAGAAAGCCATTATTCCTCTTGCCCTTTATTATTACTACCTTGTGAAGTTTTAAGTGGGTAAAAAACCAAAATCCAACAAATTATGTAATAAATTTATTTCTATATACTGGGATGAAAGACAGAATTGTGTTTTACATTGTTATTGTACTTGATGATTTTATTGTCAAACTACACTCCCTTATTTAGGGCTTCTTTAGGCTAGTGTTTAGAATATATTTTATCTTGCTCACACCTTTGCTGGCCACAATAGAATACCCTGTACAGATGTTTTCACATATGTAAATGACAATTTTTAGGATGGTCACGGGTTCTCCATGGAGGCTAGCAGCGCAATCCTTTGAATGTTTTCTTCCTCTCTGTTACATAGGTGTCCTACAGGTAAGAGATACAAGGAAAGTTGTGGAGCTCTTTGATTAGTATCCTAGTGACCTCCTTGCAGGCAAGGACTTTGAGGTGTAAAAACCCGTTTACTTGCATGGATCACTTCAGTAGGAGACAATTTTCTGTTAGACAAAACCACAGAGAATTTCTGTCTGATCAGGGTTCCCAAAGATTAAGTAAATTCACCTAAAATTCTTCTGTATTTTATGCTATTACATCTGTTTTGCTTAATAAATACTAGGTGGTGTCTTCTTAGGGGACACATTTTCTTGATAAATTCTGTGAATAGCGGTAGCCTGCAGTAGTATGGTAAAGACCAGATCATCCTAAGTTTGGCAAAGTGTGGGTTCCTCCCTCATGTAACTAGCAGAATTGGGCTTCCTATGGTTTTGTGCTAAAGAAACTGCTCCCAAAAGGTCTTTATGAGCTACTGAACCAGGAATCTCCACTCCCTTTTGGGTAGTAACTGCTGACTGCATGCATTAAGAGAGACATGCATCAGAATGTACTGACTTGAGAAGTTTGTTGACTGAAGAATAATCTACTTCAATATTTATTTAAAGCAAAGGTAAAACATATTGTGCAGTAAAATACAGAGGCAAAATACTGAATGTAAAGGTCCCTCACCACCACCACATGGGCTAAAAGCTTCATTTTCTGCAAGTCTGCATCTGTATCTGGGCATTGCAAACATAAATTTTCATAAACTATACCAGAGAGCTAACTCCCTGGGAGCTCTGAATTTCTCATAGGTAGATTCTGAATTTGGGGACAGCTATTTCACTATTCTGGATTCCCTATTTCACTATTTCAGTGAAGTTTTTTCTTTCAGCTATCTACCTACAAATGTATCTTAAAAGAAAATGCAAAAGGAGCTGTATTTGATGCATATCCTATTGTAACAGATGGTCCTAACTTTTATTTCCTGATTCCCTGCATAGGTTTATTGCTCACCCTCTTTAATTTTTCTTTTCTGAATAACTTCAAGATATTATATATGTTTATGTTTTAAGTTAATAGTTCCCTTTGAGGAGGAAGGTACAAGTTTTGTGTTTGATTTTTTGTTTCATCTATTTGTTTTATAGATCTGTGATCTTATATTCCCTATATTTGGTGAATATTTTCATACAGTGCTTTGACAAGTAGCGATAGAGAACTTATATTCTTTGTAAGGGAAACAGTGCAGCCTTGAAAAGTTGCTTTAGTAATCGTTTCTTTCCTGGAGGAGGAAAGAATGATATGACAATTTATAAGGTGTATGGTCTCCTCTTTATCGTTGTGGTTAATTTTAATTAAGAGATGTTTCTTACATGTATTGTATGGTTCAGTAGTAATTAGCATTTTATTCACACATCCTTCAAGATATTAATATTCTATGGATGCACCATATAAAACCAATTCAAGGTCCTGGATCTGTGCTTATTCTGAAGGTACTAAAAAGATACCAAGAAACAGTTGTAACATGGATAAATGGAGTTGGGAGGTCGTGTGCCCTCCTTATTTAAGGTGAAAAAACC
>JANHGB010009891.1:42442-59405 GCA_026283785.1 Coracopsis vasa | reverse complement strand
GGTGATGGGTTCAAACTGAAACAGGGGAAGTTCAGGTTAGATATAAGGAAGAAGTTCTTTACTGTGAGGGTGGTGAGACCCTGGCACAGGTTTCCAAAGGAAGCTGTAAATGCCCAATCCCTGGCAGTGTTCAAGCTCAGGCTGGACAGAGACTTGGGTGACACGGTCTAGGGTGAGGAACCCTGCCCATGGCAGAGAGGTTAGAACTGGATGATCTTGAGGTCCTTTCCAACCCAAACCATTCTATGATTCTATGATTCTGTGATCACAGCATACTCTAAAATGTAGAATTATTTTGGATAATTTTACTTCACCTCTTCATCCTCGCTAATAGCTGTTTATACAGAAGCCTATGTTTGTGAGATTGTCTTCAGAAATGATGAAAAAGACATGATCTCTGGCTTAAAGAAACAAGAATCATAAGACATGAAGGAAAGTGGGTGGGAGGAAGAAGGTTTATAACAAGTAAAGGTAATTAGGTTGTAATTGCATATAGATTTCAGCATTTAAACTTCGAATCAGGACAGAGAGAAGAAGAGTGCTAAAAATTACAGCTCTGGGGAAGGCATTTGAAAACAGGGAGAGGTTAACTCCCAGCTCAATAGAAATGAGTGAGATACGAAAGTGTACATGAGAAAAAGTATAAGATTTGGGATTGTGAGTTTCCAATGGTCCGCAGATCTCAGTAGGCTAGAAAATTGTCTAAAGACTGGGGTAATAGATGTGATTTAAGATCTTTAAGTCTTTGTCTTACATATTCCTCCACTCCACTGCTTGCTTGTGTTTACATGCCTTGGTTGGTATCTAGTGCCTGGAATTACAAGAGATTGACAGCAAGGCAGTGTGTAATCTGTGGGGCTATCATGATTTATACATTTTTGACTGCAGCAGATCCCAAAGAATACAAGGAAGGCAAATGGTCTTCTCTGAAATCTGTCATGCACAAGGGACCCACACCAACCTGTCCTCCACACCATCTTCCTGCAGAGGAAGTTGCTAGCAAGGGATCAGCTGAAATATTCAGATTTCATTCAGAGTAAATGTGGAAAAAGGTTTAGGAATGCATAATGGAGAGGAATCTCTTTGGTCAGTGAATCCAGACCTCTGCACACTATATTTTAGAGGATCCCTATTGTGAAAATAAGCTACATCTTAAAATTAGCTCAGAAGTTATTTCTCCCCTACTGTTCTGGCTCTAGACTTTCTTTAGTGTTCAGGGTTTTTTTATACTTCTTAATGAAAACACATTTACAACCAGTTTATGACCGTTTGACCTCATGGCTCTAGTTCTATTTCTTCTCTGACACTTTCCCATCCAGAGTATTCATAAAGAGAAATCATAAACTTATCTCTTTACTTTCAAAGTAGTCCTGTTGTGCACCAGACTATGCACATGCTCCTGTTCAAGTTCATATTTGCAGATAAGGGTTTTTTTCTGTAGCACAAACACTTTCTTACCATTGCAACACATACCTCCCTCTAACTATCATATTATTCACTCTATCTTCTTGCACTTCTAGCACCTGAAAATCTTTTCCGTGCTCTCCCACAGAAGAACGTAGTTATGGTGACATGTGCATTTTTCACCTCTACACTGCACTGCTGTTTTTCATTGCATACATTGCTGAATGGAAGAAAATAATGTACAGTCTCAGCTGGTTACTTATCTCCCCCATGTATCAAGATGAGCCATAAACGTATCTGTTGCTCCCTTGGCTGTCGGTGAACTCTGCTCATCAAACCAATTCATATATAAGGCTACAAATACCCCCGAGATTCTCCTTTTACGTGCTTCAGCAACTGCTGGAATAATTTTTGATTATTTATGTATAAGCCATACGGCAAAAAATCATTTCATTGGAGATGAAAAGGTTGGCTAAGCTTCCAGACAACATCAGCACTGGGTTGAACCACATGTTGACCACATCAAGAGATATCCTTGTTTGATCAAAACTTTCCATAATAAACAGAATGGGATTTGTGGCAATAATCCCCATATAAAAATGCACTTATCCAGAACAGAACTTTGTCCATCTATTAACTGCTAAACACTCAGATATTCTAATGATGATAAACAAAACAAAGGCCACAGAAGGATAACATAGACTCTACTCACTTGAGTACTCACAGTGTTTCTGCTTTTCAGATCATAGAATCATAGAACAGTTAGAGTTGGAAAGGACCTTGAGACCAGTACATTTTATTTCACAAGCAGCATGAACATGAATATTATTGTAGTCCATGACATTTGCAGGGATGTCCAAAATGGATATTTATTAAAATGAAAATAAAGCTTCTCTGGAGTCCAGTTGGTGTTTATTAAGCTCTTCCTTTGAAAAAAAAGAAATACTTGGACATTTTCTTGTTTTTGCAAGATGAAATAGAATGAAGATATGTAGCCAAGCAGGAAGCAAGAGAAAAGCAATTCAGAAATTCTTATATTAAAATAAAAATTAAATGTTTGGGGGTTTTTTAAATATATTTTTTTTCCTTTTTTATTAAACCAAGAGCTTTTCTTTGAACTGAGGTGATATTTGGAGTGAATTTCAGGGATTTTTTAAGTGCTGTGTATCTTTCTTTGATTATTCTTAACAGAAGATGACAAAGTAAATAACTAATCAGTAATGATCATGTGGAGGTCACTGCCACAAAATAACCCAGCCAAGCACTTAGCAGGATTCCTAAGGACACACACTGTGTTGTAGGCATTCGGTGTTGGAAGAATCTATAGTGTGCACGTATGTTTGCAAGAATGGGTGGTAAAAATGGGTCATGCTGCCTGCAACCCAACAAAATGATTGAAAGATAAGAGCAATATAGTTCCCTTCCTGCCTCACACTGCAGGGACAGCAAGTAGAGACCTACTCTTGGTGTGTACAGATGTCAATGCCCACAGCTGGGGATTAGGGAACTGTAGGTACAGGTGTGGGTACCAGTACACGTGTACCAGTATGTGGGTACCCCCAGGGGTACAGACTTCACATCTCCAACAGGAGGGGTGTGAAAATAAGGGAAACAGCTCTGAGAAGAAGGATGTGTGCTTGTAACTCCCACATCCTGGTGGGAGTTGTGTGCATTCAGCTCTGTGTCTTTAAAGGTGCACGTGGGTGTGATTACAACCTTTGGGGATTAGTACAGGAGAATGTCTTGACAAGCACAGGAGTTCATTATAATTTTGCAAGTGTCTAGTATTGTGGTTTGTTTTACTGCTGTCTGTATAGCTCGCTGATTGCAACATAATGATGTGTTGTTAACGAATCGACATACCTTCTTGATACTGATTTGATTTAAACCACATGAATTGAGGAGGGCTTTTTTTCCCCCCTGCCACACCTAGGAATGAAGGCACTGATTTTAAGAGACAATAATGAGCCAATTTTGGGCCAAAAATAAAATTTAAAGGGAACTTCTCACAAAAATATAAATTTATTTATTTTTTTATTTATTATGGTTTGTAGTCATTGAACTCGTTTCCAAAGTAATACCCTATGATGTGATGCTTCCAAACCTTTTCAACTCAACTAAAACAACAAGCCCTTCAGAAGTGGCTTCCCCAGGACATTTCTAGCTCAGTATCATAGCTACAACTCCAAATTTGAAAGCATTCATGCGAGCTTCTGCCCTTCTTTTTTGGTAAATCACCCTGTCTTCCTAGCTGCAGAAATTCAGACCAGATTCTGGATCAATAATCCATTTCATGATTTTATTTCCAGTTGAACTTCAGAAGCATATATGGCACGAAGAATAATTAATAGAGACTAATAAAAGACACTGATAAATATGAACAAAAGCTTCACTATGATGCTTTTCTGCATATAAACAAAGTAAATGAAGGCAGAAAGCTGTGAGATACACACAGAATAGACTATGCAGTAAGTGTAAGAATGAAAAGGACAGTGAGAGGTGGTAGCGCTGTCAGAGGAGAGCTGTGGGAAATAAATAACCAGAAGTATAAAAATACATATATTGGAGAGAGAGAGAGGGAGTAAAAGAAGCTGAGAATTCACAAGTATACCAGAACACCCACTGAGTTTGTTCTGAACTAATCCAATCCCATTTTATTCTTATTTTATTTTCTTCTTTTGGTCTGAAAACTCTAACCACTGATTCTTTCCTGCTGGTCTCGATGTCTCTTTTAGCTCCTTCAAAAAAAACTAATCAAAGAATTACAGCACAGCACCATCTATGGTTGCTAAAAGTCTTCAAAACTATAGCATTAGAGGCACTGGGATGTGTTTAAGAAGAAAATGGGCTTTACTTAAAAAATATATCAAAGAAGAGCTGAAGCAGCAGTAACAGAGGTGAGGGGGAGTGTTATGTATAAATTGTGGGTTCCAAAATCATCCTCTGATGTTGTTGGGGCCACATTCCAGGAAGGTGAGATAGAACTTCACAAAATCTGTAACCAAGTGCAGTTTATTTAAGGAAAAGGAGGATGACAATAATTCACAGGCACAGGGGAAGAGTGAACGCAGTACTAGTATGAGCAGTCTCGTAGCTACAACAGATGATCAGCAGTCAAGATAGCATTTCACTGCATCACCTCAAAAAAAGATAACCTTGCAACCTCTAGCTATAAGCAGAGATCCTCTATATTTTTGGACACTTCAGTGAGAACATTAACTTCTTAGAAGAAAGGTTATTCATATGCAATAAGCTCAGAAATGTCAAGACCAAAGCATTAGTTTACCTAAAAAATAAAAAGCAACAGTTTCTGAAACATGAAGATAATATTCTTGGCCACCTGCTTCCTATCTGACGCACTTTTTTCTGCCTTCCCCTTTTCTCCTTAACCTTTTAATTCGTGTCTCTAAGAGGATGTATACATGACATGCCCGATATACCTGTTGTAGTAGTTGTTCGCTTTAAAAAAGACCTAATTCTGCTCTTGCACAAAGAGTTATTTCTTGGTTCACTGAATTACACCTGCTTTGCTTCAGTATGAACGGAAGGACTTTTAATTTGCTTCTCAGGATACTACAGAGGCAATAACAAACTCCTGCAATAAGGGTCTATGCGAGACAGACAGACGAGATGTCAATCTGCAGATCCTGGCAGAGGAGGTTGCCATGGAATCAAAGATATTTCCTAGATGTGAAAAATGCTATTTTGATGTCTCTTGAATTGGATAAGGAAATATTTGTCAGTAAGGCTGCGATTTACCTCACCAAGGTTTAGCTTTCTAAAGTTAGGCATTATTCAGGTCCTGTGTATGGTTATTAGGAATAAGGGAGACATCCTCAGAAGGTCTGGTCGCACTCGTTATGGTGAATAGTCGGGTTAGAATGGTTTTCTAAGTAGCATCTCTCTCTTGAGTACTGAAAGAACCCCAGTTTAGCCTATATACCAAATTTTTACAGTGAAATGGATTTCATATTTCACCTTATTTTAGGAGGGACTTAATTAGCATTGTAGGTTCTTAACCTCTGAAAGCTAAACTACAGCAAAATGGACTTTGTTGGGTCTCAGATAATCCATTTGAGGACAGAATCCACTCATTAGTGATCTGGTGGGGACTCCAGGCTTAAACAACCTGTGTGAAAAGTAAAGCATCTCAAGACTGACACAGGATTCTAAAAAACTACAACTCCTCCCCAGAGTGGGACAGGATTGGGGTAAAATGTTCTCTTACACTATGTTGAAAATGTTATTTAAAGAGACACAATCAGCCTCAAAAATGAATCAGATACCAAACATTAGAATGGCAAACCACTATCTCTTTCCATTTGGGGCTATATTAACAACATGCTTCGGGATCAAAGCAGATTTCAGCCAATTGTTTTAACTGTAGCTCATCTCAGAGGCAACTAAAGTTTGTCACAGAAGTATGGGCTCAGTTTCAGGAACCTCTGAGCATGATTGCTGTAGTTTAGCTGTGGAGAGAAATATTTGACTGCTTTTGATCAGCCTAAAAATACAGAAAAATCCAGGGAAAGTGACAGCCTTGTTCATCAAACAAAGGCACACAATCCTCATTTCAGTTAACGATGCCAAGTAATGGCATGCCGAAGATCATTTCAGTGACATCGGAAGAAGAGAGAGAATACTTCTATTGTTAATTACAACAATTAATTTCTGATGGATAGAACATTTAATGGAAGAAAATAATTACAGGAGGATTGCCTAATTTAGTTGTTTGATTATTCACAATTTTGAGAGAGGAGCTTCTCTACTCTGCATAGTGCACAGTCCTGCTCCCATGCATTTCCAAGCTTTGATAGTGAAGCTGAACACACTGGGGATTTGGTTCTCTTGAGGTACCTCAGAAACAGGAAAGTACTCCTGAATCAGTAGCTAGATAAAATAACAAGTGAGCTTCTGAGCTTCTCAACCACTACAAGATGGGAAATGCCCAGTTCGAAAACAGCCTGTTGCAGTGGGAGGGCCTTTTGAGATCCAACAGTAAGAAAGGCTGTAGAAAATGTCTGCTGAGTTATAGCTTCAGTCTGGAATGAAAAATAAATTCAATAGTATATCTCTATGGGCTATCTTCTCACAAGTCCTGAATGCTCCATCCCTGGCAGTGTTCAAGGCCAGTTTGGACAGAGCCTTGGGTGACATGGTTTAGTGTGAGGTGTCCCTTCCCATGGCAGAGGGGCTGGAAATAGATGATCTTAAGATCCTTTCCGACCCAAACTATTCTATGATTTTATGATTATAGAAGATGAGAAATAGCAGAGAAAACTAGGTGCCCTCTCACCAATAAGCACAGTCACCCCAACTAAACAGAGGTAAAGTCTAGAAAGTGTATTCTGCAAAAGTGAAAATCACGTTGTGTTTATTTAACTTTGAAGCTTTTAGATGGCTAAACTTGACATAAAAAAGACAGAAAAACAAGAATCAAAGGAAACCGAATAGCTACAGAACACCAGGGAACACAGTGAAATCCTTTCTGAACAAGTGATTATCAAATTACAGACCTGTCACTACAGTTTCCTGCAAAGGGTCAGCACCTTCTCTTGTTTCTAACAGACAAAGAAAGTGTGACAGGCTTGATCAATATTTCAGTTGACTAAACAGCTGGCTAATAACAGGACTTATGACAGACAAAGGTTTGTTTCAAGACAATAAAATAAAAGTCCTCTCAAAGGTGTGGTTTAGTTTCTGTTTTCTCTTGTTTTCCTTTCCTTGCTTGTTGAAAAGCTTTGCATTAAGCTGAATTTTCCCTCTTCGAGCTTGAGATTTGTGTGTTCAAAAACAAAATCGCAAAGAATCTAAGATGTGGAAGAAAAATAATCAGAAGGCCATGTAAATTAAAACAAGAACATTTTCAGTTATCTGCCAGTTTTAAAAGGACATCTATGTTGAAAGGGGATGCTAGCGCATTAAAAGCATTCTCATATCTCTCTCATGTGATGAGCCCTCTCCTGTTTTCACATCTGACTCATACCAAGGAAAGCTTGGGAATTGCAGGGCCAAGCAGGCAGATCTGTCTGGCAGAAGAGAAGACACTAAATTGTTTTCCTTCCATTAGTGCTGTCTGAATTACAGCTGATGAAACTCCATAGAAACTTGAGGAATTTTACAATACATCTAAATCTTGCAATGGCTTTTCTTAACCTAGCAGCAACCTCCTTTAGAAACCCAATCCCTTTCCTCTGGGTTTCTTAGGAACCTC
The DNA here is from genome assembly GCA_026283785.1 of Coracopsis vasa. Classification (NCBI taxonomy): domain Eukaryota; kingdom Metazoa; phylum Chordata; class Aves; order Psittaciformes; family Psittacidae; genus Coracopsis; species Coracopsis vasa. The sequence continues at coordinate 51,787 of JANHGB010009891.1, read as the reverse complement.
CCATGGATGTGAATTTCAGTGCAAGGCAAATGTGATGGAGTCTGACCATGGAACTTTCTCCCTTTGAAAAAAACCTATATTGAGGGAAACAAATATTGCCCTCGTTGTAGGGGCTCCCAAAATGGAAACATATGCGTGCATCAACGGTGTACCACGATAAGAGGTACACTGAGAACAAAAGCAGAGCATACCTCAATGTTACCCTAAACTCTGCCTTTGCAAACTATTTCCCTTAACTGCTGCCCTCACCATCATGTGTTCTTGGGTCAGTCACAGCTGGATTTAGAGGACAGCATCAGAGCTCCAGCCTATTCTGCCACGCACAAAGAATTCTGAAAAGGATTATGTTGCAAATTTCTCCTTCTGTATAGTCATAACATTTAAAATACCATTAAACCTTTGCTTTTGCTGCTCTGTGGGTTCCTGTACCCTACAGCTTACCACATTTCAGAGTCTGCAGGGGTTCATATTGTACTCCAAGCTTTGTGTAATGTTGTAATGTTTCTATAAAGCCATTATGTGGAAGAATGTTGCAAGCTTCGATTCTTATTTTTCTATGGCAGTTTTGTGTGACACTTATTTATATACCTTGTTATGTATTGTAGTCCTTAGTGATCATTTTTCATAGTGATCTAACTTGTCTGGTATTCTTTCCCTAAAGGCCCTAAACACAGTGGTTCTATATGATCTTAAGGCTTTAAAGCCGAGCTGTTCTGATGCTGCTTTCAGCAGCTAAATCTTTTCACTTGAGCTATCATCTTTGTGTGCAGAGTGCCAGCTGTGTCTGATACAACCCAACACTTCATGTGGCAGAAGATGCATTTCTGTAAAGAAGAACCACCCCAAAAGATGCCTCTTGGCAATGACACAAATAAATCTGGATGAACACATTAGGTCCATGCAAGGACTGATGTGGCCAAAATCACAGTATTCAAATAGAAGATTGATCCCATTCTTAAACCTTTGAGTCCAAGCTTGCTACGAGTAGATGGAGTATTACCTTAACAAGTACCTTTTCAAGATGTCCACTATATATTCCTTCTTTTTCTTATTTTTACCATACATTATGATGCTAAGCACCTCCTGACAATCTGATGCTGGGGTGAAGGAAGAGAGCTGAGAAGGAAGGGAAAACTGGAGTTTACATTTCAGTGGCTTCTGTTTGTGTTTATGTTCTCACCCCCCATGGACTTTACTTAATGCCTTGAGAAACCTTTTATCAAGCCAGAAGAATGCCAGCCCCAGCGGGTTACGGTAGGGCTTATGCTGTTTGATTCAGACTCTCATGCTGATTCAAATTACTTTCTATCACACATCAAAGAAACATCCAAAATTTGGCATGTTCAGATTACTGCACTATTTCTGGGTGTTGTTTATTACCATCAAACACTCAAAGTCTTTAGTCTCAATTAGCTGTTTCATTTTATAACAGTCTTTAGCATCCATGTATTCATGAATTCATCCCTCCCTCCTTGTAGATTCTGAAGGCTGTTTTCACCAAGGCTCCCTCTGAAGTTTACACTCTTCAACAGCCCAAATGAACATGGCTTTCTATGAGGCAAATCCCTCAGTGGATGCTAAGGTCTTCTGATATTCACTAGACTTCAAATAGGTGGTGTGGAATCTCAATATCTCCTTGAAAGCCAATCTGCCTCAACTGCCATTTGTTCTGCTTAACTTTGGTCATAAAAATTTGGGCAGCTAATATAACTGAATTGCTTAAATTCCTTGTGAATGCAATGAAGAGATACAGGCATCAGTACTGAGCAATTCATTCCTTTCAAGGGTAGATATCTGTGATATGTAGGACGGATTGCCCGTGGAGGTGCAACATTCTCTGTGTTAGCCATAGATAATTACCTTTGATGAGTAACTTTTGCATGGATAAAATTAGAGGATGCAATGATGGAATGACCTGAGACAATAATGGCTCCTGGTACAGGCTATTTTTTAAACCTATGAACATTTTGTTGTACAAATGCTGAGATATAAACTTGAGATGTTACCAATAACAGTGCTATTTTAATACTTCAGGATTTTTCAGACCACCTGAAAACACCAAACAGTTGTTTTTTTTTGTTTAGTGTGTCTTTTTTTGTCATTTTGTTTCTTTTTATGTTGTTGGGTTTGGTTTTGCTTTGTTTTTTAAAACCTGAGGTTGATTTAAAGCTCATCAGAAGAAACAGACTGGATCCAACAGCTACATCTCCAGGCCTACATCACTCACGGAGGACTTTTAAAGCACAGGATGGCAAGACCTTGAGAGAGGTAGAACTCTGGGAAGGATCTGCTACATGTTCTCTTTGAAATGAGCATTCAGAAAGCAACACAAAGACTTTGGTAATTTAAAGGAACTTTTAAAATGTGAAAAACCTAGCAGAACAGTGAGGTTTAGAAACAGGAATGATGCATACAAAAGAAACGGCCTGAATGTAAGTCTCCTCTCTGCTCATTGGGCCCTCTCATCACTTTCCCCTTGCTTACTATCAAACAATATCTGATTTTATGACATTTAATAATATCCAACAATCTTCAATACAATCCCCTTAAGGCCAGAGGGTCATAAATGTCCCCTTCTTTTTGTGGGAGAGAAGAAGGTGGGAGCCCAATCTCAGGTTAAGTTAATGGAGCACTTGCTGTTCCCCAGGGTTCCCAAGTATGACCCTTCCCAGTGCTGTTGGCATTTCATCTCTTTTAGAAGGCATGGCTAGTACTAAGGAAAACAGACATCTAGCAAAACCCCTTTAAATGAATATTATTGACCTGTGGAATACTATTACCTTAATCTCACCTAGAAATAAGCACAGTTCAGAATTTTTTGAGCATTTGTTTGATTTTTGAAGAAAACAAATGCTGATTTCTTATCTTCTGCTGCCAATCATTGTCCAATTGAAAGAAAAAATAATAGCAGTATAAAATACATGTATAATGGTTAAAAAAATGACCATAGTGTGAGTACCTGAAAACCCTGTCTTGCCTGTCTGAAATGCAGATTCAGAGACTCCAGAGAATCCCACCAATGAAGAATTCCAGCAGAACTAAGGAGGAAAGTTAGTGTTTGTCACAGATCTAGCTGAGCTGTACAAAAACTATAAGGAAAGAATAAGAGAATGAAAAGGTGAAAGCATCCTCACATGACCACAGATACCAAGATTTTTCTGTCCTTTGGGTAGTTAGATTAAGTTTCCTTTGAATGATTTCCATACCAAGAAACTTCCGAAGCCCCTGCCTGCTTCTGATTCCAAACTGACAGCATTGTCAAGGATTTCACTACATTCTGTTGGGTGTGCTAGCCTATATTTCCTGGCCCCAGTGCAAAGACACGTATTTGGCTTTGTGATGAATTGATATGATGTGAACTGCCTGGCATATGATCTAAGACACAGTATGTGATGAATGCATGGGTATCAAATAGTCTATGACAGATGTGAAGTATCTGACAGGGTGAAAAAGATGTTCCATATCACAAGAGAAGATTCTGCATTATTTCTGCTTTTATGTTTTCATATCCCACCTTCAGAATCTCATGTTTCTCATTGGATATTTGATGCCATATTCGGGTACAAGCAAACAGCAAGAAGGAAGAATGTCATTGATGAAGGGAATCTAATCTGAATACAGAACTGGTGCTAGCAAGCAGCAGTAAAGGGTATGTTTGTTCAATATCAGAGTGGGAGAGTGGGTTTTATGAGTGACTGCAAAAAGCCAAGTAACCTCTCAGAGAGAAAGAATAAACTGAAACATTCCTGATAGGGAATCCTAAGAGAGACTTTTTAGCTGGTGTGGGGTGGCAGAAAAACATTAACACTGCTCAAAGCATTGAAAGACTGTTCACATTTGTGAAGTTTATTCTCCAAGGTTAAACTTCAGACTTTCCTAAGAGTCCATAAAATATGCACCTATTTACTCTGAGAAATAACGTAATGGAATAAATATTAAGACTATTAATGCAATGATTCTTATTTAAGACAAAAAAGTGCTTCACTAGTTTTGGTCTTTTAAAGATAATGTTTGTCTGTATTTACTTCAAGTACAATGTAATCACACAATTTCAGCACTTGTTGTCCAGAGCCCCTGGTGTTAGGTGAGACACAGACAAAAGACTTGGTAAATACCTTAGCTTTTCTGAGCTTCTATTTTTTCCTAAGATATAAAATGGAGCAACAGCAATTTCTTATCTTCCTAGTAGGATGCTGTGAGTAATAACTAACAAATGCCTGCAAGGTTCTAGGAACTTTAATCCCATTTACCAGAGAGGTCAAACTCTTATTCTTCCAGGAGGAAACAAAGATTTTATAACATGAAAAAATCCGAGGCTTGTTCCAGTGCATGCATTAGGCCTGAGGAGAGACAGATATCCTTCTGAACTCATGGCAAAGAGCTGTAATGTGTGGTAGGTAATTTGATACATCTTTACGTGAATTAAGGTCATGCAGTTTTTGTTCTAAACCATTTGTTATTCAAACCCATCCTTTTTTTGCAAGGCTATGCATGTCTATGTATCTTCCCTCCAAGACAAAATAAGCTAAGACTTAAAGTTGCTTCTGCTCTCAGTGAGGTCCACTTAATTTCTTGGAGAAAACAACCTTGTCTGTCAAACTATCTTAGAAAACAGAATGAACACAGAAGTGTATATATATATACACATATATATATAAAAGATCCATGAGTCATATGTGAGTGCTGTTATTTAGGCTGTAGGTATGTCTGGATGCATACTGGGTGTTTCGAAGACCTCTGAACTTTAATATGGTGGTGTTATTGACGTGCAGCCTTCATTCATGCACACTATAACTTCAGTCTTCGTGCTAACCAGTTTCAACATTTTTAGAGGGACAATAAGAAAGGTCCAAGAGGGTCATATGAGAGTGTTTTGTTTATTAGCCCTGGGATAGAAACCAGTCCTCTCTCATAACCCCTTATCATGGTAAAATAGCAAAAAGGTTGTTTGTGACACAGGTAGAGAATACAAACAACTGACTACGTGACATTCAAAAGCTTAGTAGTGATAGTGTCTGCTGATCAAGAGACACTGAATGAAGAAAGTGTCTCAGGTCCTGCAACTTTTGCCCATATGCTCAAACTCAAGAAAATCCCTCCAAGGTAAGGGCCCTAATGAACTTAATACACTCAAGCTACATAAGAGCTATATGCAACCTAACACAGTAATTAGGTTACACAACTCTTACTCACAAAAGTAACATTTAATCTGAGCTTCCTGAAAGCACATTGGTAAGATGGCAGACTGTATTATTTCTTAGGTATTTAGAACAGTTGTTGTATACTGTCATCTCATCACTTTGGGTTATTTTCGGTTGTGTACTGCCCATTGGAAATGAAGGGTAAAAACATAGTCTAAAAGCAGTGTATACTTTTTCATTGTTGTCATATTACATTGTGTCATTTCATTTGATATTTAGAGTTGTCACATCATATTATGCTGTAGGTCAAGTAAATGGTAATGTGATGGGACACACCAGATACAGATAGCAGGAGCCCAATCGGAATTCATTTGCATATCCTCATCAACTTCATTAGCTGATTGATATCTCAATATGATCACAGTAGTTTTCAGAAAAACAGAACTATTTTGTCTAAGTACATGTAGTCTAAGTGGGAGTACTGAGAAGTTCATGACCAAAGGGAGATTTAGACTACAAATATTACAAATGTTAGTTTTAGATAAGCATATATAAATATTCTGCACACACACACATGTAAAATGCTGAATCTTATGCTGTGAGAGCAATTTCTTAAATAATACTGGCCCTAAGACAGCTTTTCATGCTCAGTAACTCCAATAGCTTTTAGCTTAGGAAATAGTTTTCTATTAGTCTTATCAGTGGAACCCTATCAAAGTAGATGGAAAAGACAATAATGAGAAAAGTACTTATAAATGCACTGAGATTTTTAAAGTAATCTGACATTTTAAAATCCATCGATAGGCTGGGTAACATATCTGTTGTGTTGTAGTTGTTGGGTTTGGTTTTGTTTCCTTTACTTTTAGGGGTCTTTTAATAAACATGAAGTTCTAATGTGCCCATCCCACGACGAGTATTTCTGATACATATATGAAAATATCTTAAATGTGACAGTTCCCTCCTATGGCTTAAATACTGAAGACAATCTTATGTCCAGAGAGTTTAAATCCATTCTGAACTCTGAGTTGACAATCCAGATCAAGAAGATCCTTGAAACATTTAAGCATGCGTTTAACTTCCAAAGAAAAACTTACATCACTGCACATGTGACATAAAAGTCACCATTTCCCTTGAGAGATTTCTGAAGCAAATAATATCCATCAGCAAAGAGTAATTGCAAATCAGATCTTCTGACAAAGCTGATGGGAAGTCAGAGAAGACATTAAGGATGCAGAAAGGGGCTAGAGATGATTCACACAAATGGAAAACATGTCAGATACGGGCTAATTTAGGCAAGGTTTTAAGCTGTCGCTAATATTCTCGGATAGGGTTACAAGGTCAGATTTAGGTTTTCCTAAGCACTAAGACTTTAGGATCTTCTTCCTACCAAACAAAAAACATTTGATGTTTAGCCAAATTACAGTTTGAAATTTTATGCTGGATGACACAGCAATGCATGCAAACTTCTCCACATAAAGCATCTGGAACTGTAGAGCCATAATCTTGGCTCGGTTCTATAATTTACCATTAAATTAACAATGAGAGTAATCGGAGAATACTGCAGTAGTTATTACAACACTGTTTTGCTCATATTTAATGTAGTTTTAAGGCTAGCATAAGTCTGGGTCTCTTGGAATATTGTTTCAGATATGTAAGATCTGTCCTGTCTGCGATTATTTTTAGTCAAAAAGAAAATAGAAAACCTCTAAAACCCAGCTTCCGTCTGAAACTTTGTTTAGCTACTGCATAACTTGATATTATGTATGTCAAGTGGACTTTAACTTGAGTCATTGTGGAGATTTAAGCATGTTTTGAGCTTAATTTTTATCCTGGATACTACCTTTCTAATCTGGAGAGTGTTAATAATGATGGACCTTCAGTGGAGCTCTTGTCAGTACATGCTAGTCCTGAGCAGCTTCTTTACTATCCTATAGAGTAGCATTGATAAAGCACCCCAGCATGATAAAATGGTGCTCTCCCTAACTCCCTCCCTGCTGGATGGGGATTCTGGCTCTAGGGCTTTACATTTGTGGTTGACTAAGGTCAACTTTCAGCAGAAACAAAGCAGATTTCCCACCCAACATAAGTCTCCAACCTCCTAGATGACCCTTTTCCCCTCTAGATTATTATGCGGGGGGAAAAATCACCTAAATTAAAGCAATTGTTACTTGTTCTAGACTTGATGCTATTTTATTTGATTTAGCCACCTCTTCAGTGAGTTTTGGTGCCTCTCTGCCTCAACATTGTGTTGTAAGTCTACAGTGTAGGAGAGAAAATGTGATCAACGTAGGAGTGATCTGTTCCGTGCCTCTGTGCCACATAATGGCTGCTGACAGAGCTGGCACCTGATGTAGAGCAGGGTTTTGTTTCTTTCTATTTTTCTCTTAATTCTTTTTAGTCTTTTTATGTGTATAAAGGTGTCCTCAGGCCCCACTTTATTTGCAAGTTTTTCAACCCACTGATACAGGTGCTTACGCACATTCCTGCATTAGCTTTGAGGTGGATCGGGTACTGCAGCAAAACAGAAACACCCACTCCACCCCCAAAGCTTTGCTGAGGTGCCCAAAGCAGGATTGTTTTACTTGTTCCTTCAACTGTCGGCAAAATGACAAGAGGCTTTGTCATCTTTCTAGAGCAAGTTATTGGTGACTAATGGTCCTCTTGATAATCACTGAAATACTGCACCAAAATAATTTTGCTATTCATTTGTCAGATCTGAGTATTCTTCTGAGTCATAAGGCAAATTAATTTTATTTGAACATCAATTAATAAAACAAGGAGGAGGGAAAAGAGATTTAAGCTTGATAAAAGACCTCATTAGTCTATTAATATAACTGTAAATAGACATTTTTCTCATCTTGTTTAAATTTCTTTGCTATATTACAAGGATTCTATAAGAAGAGAGTTTGTGTTAAAAAAACCTGCCTGCCTTCCATGTACCTCCTTTCTCCCCACCCTTCTCCTGATCTCCCTCTTTCCTTCTTTCTCTCTTCCCCTCTATCCCTTTTTCTCCTTTTGTTCCTTTCTTAATAACCTATTCCTGTAGATTGTATGAGTTACTCTAGACACTCTTAGGGTCTTGGGTACCATATCTGGCTGCCTCATTGAGGGGCTACTGATAGAGGTCACTGTTCAGGAAAGCAAGCAGGAGTTGAAGGTATCCTGCCCTCCACAGGCAATGTTAACAGGCATGTTCTGAATGCTTCAATAAGTAGATATGTTGCATAGCACACTCAGTGTGGATATATACAGCCAGCCCTCAAAATGACCTCATCACACTGAGCTCTGCTATTTCTCAGCAGCAGCTGCTCTACCCCATGTCCCGCTGCTTTTCTCTCAGCGTGTATCCCAAGTGCACATCTACATGTGATGTTTGTAAATAAAAATTACCCCAAAGGCTCTTAACCTGCCCTGTAAATATGGAATTTCCAGTCTGGGTGTGTAACTCCTGGCTCCTCAGCTCTAGTAATGGGGTTGCCTCTTAAAAGGACTGGAGGAGAAGTGGATCCTGCAATAAAGGAGGGAGCTGTTGTCTGTGCTACATATCTTAGACCCAATTAACTGCATGGCAAGCACACCTTGCTTTGTCAGATGTGTCTGTTCCTGCTGCCCGAGAGCTCTCAGGGATAATTGATTCTGGCACTTCTATTACTACCCAGAAACACAAGGGCATATTTTTTACAGTCACTCAGGCAGTAGTTTGAGAACAGTTTTCCTACAGGATATTGCTTACACTACCTATTTGTGCCTTCAATGAGACTTTGCAGACTTGGCACTCTCATACCACAGTGATGAGCACAACATAAAAGTGATAGATTCAGAATGCCTTTTATTGCAACTTTTTTATTTTTTATATGTCTGTCTGTGCTCTGTGTTTGGTCAATGAAACAGCCTTTAAATTACAGAAATTCCTAATACACCAGCATCTAGAAAGAAGGGATCTGTTATTTATCTGATATCTTCTTTCTTTCTTTTTATTCTCTGTACTTTTTTTGCTTGTAACTAAAGATGGAGTAGAACAAGCTCTGCAGTTACAAAATGTCATGGATTTCACAAAGAAATAAATACAATTACGTATGTACATTCACAGAAACATAGAATAGTTAGGGTTGGAAAGGACCTTAAGATCATCCAGTTCCAACCCCCCTGCTATGGTCAGGGGCACCACACACTAGACCATGTTGCCCAAGACTCCATCCAGCCT
>JANHGB010009891.1:0-40494 GCA_026283785.1 Coracopsis vasa | reverse complement strand
TGGAAAGGACCTTAAGATCATCCAGTTCCAACCCCCCTGCCATGGGCAGGGGCACCACACACTAGACCATGTTGCCCAAGACTCCATCCAGCCTGGCCTTGAACACTCCTGGTTGCTGTGTTCAGCTGGGTGATTGTACACAGAGAAATGATTGTGCTTTGAAGATTCAAGTAAAGGGGAAGAATTGGAAGAAATGTACTTTCAGTGATTATGTACAGACAAGTGTCCCAGCATGTACTTAACTTTCCTTTCAGTTCTTTAAGACAGAGAACTTATGAATATAAATTTTATCAGTGGGTTTTCCATGAAGTAGAGGAAAGAACAAATAGCAACATTATATTTGAGCAATGAAAATCTACAGAAGAAAAATAATTCCCAAAGCTGATACTCCAAATATTCACAAAATTCTTACTAAATTTCAACTGCAAATCTACATGCAGTCAATGAACTGCATATGTGTCCACAAAAACTCGTTTATACTGAGTTTCTCCTATTAAGTGTAGGCATGAGCCTGTTTGCTCATAAATAATTGAATCTGGGTTAAATTTACTGCAGGGAGAATGTGACCATGCTGACAGATTTAGTCCTTGCTGAGATCTGCTGCCGTGTGCCTGTGTCTGAGTTTAGCACAGACTGCTCATTCAATACTTCAGCTTGAGTGGGTAAGTTCAAACACTTGGAAAACAGATTTATTTGGGAGCAGAGGATTGGGAAGAATTTGTCTAGTGGACATGGCCACTGACTCCTCATGTTTAGCTGTCCAAACAAGCCTGAGCAATAACTAACCTTTGTAAACACCTCTGGATGAAGCAAACCCATTTTGTAGGTTGGAACTAGATGACATTAAGGTCCTTTCCAACCCTAACTATTCTATGATTCTACGATTCTATGATTCTGTGAAACAAGCTCTTTAAGTGGTTCAACAGCATAAAAATCACAAGCCACTTGAAACTATTGGTCCATCTCAGAAAGACAGACTAAAGGCTACTTTTTTTGCACTGGTCTTGCAGTGATTTAAAATGTGGGATGAGTAAGGTTAGAGGAACATGGAAGATACTATAAACCGCTTATTTGAGTGCTTCACTATGACTTGTGCTAATTGTTTGAGCCTTACAGCTCCCCTGCTGTATTAGCCTCACAGGCTATTTTGTCTCTACCTGTTGTGCCTCATAGGGTATGACAGAAGATGTTACAGTAGCATCAGTATTGCCAGGCAAATTGGGCCATAACAAAAGTTGCGGACGGAGGGCATGGGCAGCAACACAATTCTGTAAAAAGCATCCTCATCTTGTTTTCTCCTCCCTCCCACCATCCCTGAGCCCTGACACCCACACACAAGCCTGCTGAGCAGGGATCAAAGGAAGAAAATCTCTGCTAACTGTGAGACATGTGAAAATTACACATGCACAGCCAAGTATTCATTTTGTATGGGTTTTTTTTTGTAATATTGAGGGTATTTATGTCTGTTGATAATTAGAGATGTTTATGACATGCATTAATAGCAACTCTGCACACTGCCTCTTTGGAAACATGCGATTTCATGTTAATGGCTTGAGTTTGCTAACAATTTACAGGCAGACACTTACCACTCTAATACGCCACTTACTCATTTGTTCTTCATATTTTTAATTTCATGTATATCCCCGCCTGAGCTCCAGAAATGACTTACTCCATCACCCACGCTGCTTCTCCTACTTAAAGATGTAAATGGGTCCCAATTGTACAAGATATTTAGCATATGCTTAAATTTAAGCAGATGAATACTCCCACTGAGGTAAATGGGACTGCGTACTTAGAGTCAGGCTCACACTGAAATTACTCATTCAGAGCTGAAAAAAATCACATATTTGGCTTCGTGATGCTTGCACAGTCCAATGTTACCCCAGAAATTTGTTGTGATTTGTGACTTAGTGGCATGGTTTCTTGTAAATCTTCTATTGAATAGTTATCCTGCCAGGTTCTCTCCATTGTCTCCTTTGCTGAGGTGTCAAGCTTTGTGTTTGCCTGCTTGCAAGTGTTTTATCTAAAGCAGCTCCGAGTGAAGAATCATTCCCAGACTGGCACCCAGCTGCAGGAGCACGGCATTAGCTGCTGTTACTACAGGTGTTATAAGCAATGTGCCATGCACGTTGCAGCGTGGTTTTTACACAGCGAAGTGCAATCTATCAAGACAGTGCTTTTCTCTGCTTTTCACACTTTTCCTCCAAGCAGCGGATGCTTTGGATGATGGTTTTAAGAACAGTGAGGTCAGCAATGCAGTCTGTGTATATCTTAAGTGCTCTGCACACAAACACACCTAAGTCTTTGAAAAATGCAGTCAGACGACACAATCCTTATTTTGGGAAACTTGACCCCAAACTGCGTTCTAATTCCCCAGAGACTTACCCTTTTAGGAAACCTAAGTTTGTTCAGAGACCTAGAGAGAAAGAGCTTCCCTATTACCCTTAACGTTTGTTCTCTGAGGATCAAAGCATTTACACACCATCTTGTGCAACTCTCAGAATACAGAAAGATTGCTAAAAAGCCCTGGTCATTTATTCACAACTTCAAATCCAAAATATAATCCAAACATTTGAAAGACTATTTGTCTAACCCTGCTATTTTTTTCCTTTATACATTTCAGTTCTATTCTCTTTGCATTTTATAGAGTAGGGAATTCTCTTTTGCGGTGTTTTTATATAGGAGAGATAATAGGAGCTCTCTTTTAAACAGGAGCTCTCTCTTCCGTATACTATCATAATACTTGGGTCTTTTAAACACAAACTGAAAACAATTACAGCAGCACATGCTTTTTATTTTTTCACAGCTTTTCACATGTGCTTCTGGAGTGCTATGCAGAACTAATTCTCACTATAATATTCACAAAATGATGTTTCTTAATGTACCTGTCTGTTAAAAAAGTCCCTGATAAAAGCAAATGATTTAACGTCTCTAAGGAGAAAAAATATGAATTTCACAATGTCTGGGTCTATTAAAAATAAATTTTCATTGGAAAAAAAGAAGACATCTTGGAGGTAATGATAGCAGATAAGGAGGGAGGATTATCAGGTAATATATTCATGTCTGAAAGCACCAGTTCTTGTTTTATTTCTGCAGATAATCTTTTATATGAAATAGCATTCGAGTCATTTTACATTTTCTTTTGAATTGGCTCCCAAAGACTATCAACCAAGTAAAAACACCAGCATTTTTCAAACTACTTCATGTGCTGAGTAGCACTGGAAACTGGACAGAAAAAGGACCAGGTTTTGCCCAATGGGAAACTCTACCATTAAAGCAGATGTTTGGAAGGACAAGTTTATTTAGAATAGCAGTCACCAATTCCTCCGAACTCCACAGTGAAATCCCACAGCCCAAAGACAGACAGGCAGGCATGGAAACAGGATAAACAGAGGAAACAAAACATGATTGAAGAAACCCTCATTTTAACAACTGAGAGTCATGGAATGGTTTATCCTAAAAACGTGCATGGGTTTGTTGAAGCTCTGTGGAAATCGAGGGTGTCAAACATATCTGAGGTTGACATTTTTGAAAGTCAAATGGCTGATTGTAATCACACTTGACTCTGAAAATCAATCTCTCCTCCTCTTAATCCATCAAGCACGTTTCATTTAAAATACGTGCAGATGGACACAGTTCAAACTTACAGTGGGACAAATTGTGTAATAGTAATATGTTCAATATCTGGATAAATGCCTATCTGATCTATGAAAACATCACCTAGTGTGTTGTCTCCAGGTTCAGATTTCAGCAGAAAGGCATAAATGTAAATGTCAATAATATTGCTTTTTTACTTGCATATATCCAAAGTGATCATTCATCATTCATTACAACAGCAGAGAATATGTGTTATTCCTTTACCACATACATTCTCTGGAAACACTCTGCTTAGCTGGTGAAGAATTCAGAGTTTGTATTTATTGTTCAAGATGATAGCCATTTCTTTACAGCAAATGGATTCTGGGAAAATACCTCCTTAGGATTTAACTGCTGGCTGCAGGTGACTCTGAGAAATAGGATGATGCATCTTTTTGAGTACTTCACCTGCCATAAACAACCTTCAGATCTGTAGCTTAAAACTATTATCTTAGTTCATTTGATTTACAGAGCTATTAGAACTGGTTCTGTATTTAGCAGGAGGCCCCTCTTGCAGTACAGGAACCCGCTTCACCTGCCTGACATCGATCAGAAGGAGCTAATAGTGACCGCAATGCCCATGTAGTGACTTGGAGGATGGTGTGGTCAAACTCTGGGGAGACGATGGGTTCATGATCTCCACCCTTTCATTCTCCTACTCCTGTCAATGAAACTCACGTTTTAGTAAAGTGTATTCTTTTCTTTTTACATAATAGGTGCTAAAAGTGGAGATGAACTACAGTGCAATGATGATTAGCAGCCTGCAGCTCATTCACACAGCACACAATCCCTATTCTTCCTCCTTAGAAAAGAAAGTTAAAGCATCTGATTTATCCACAGGTTAAGGCTTGCAGCTGCTACAGGCACAGCCCACCCACTGAAATCAGTATGAACGTAACGTATCAGGTTTGCAAGAACAAAACCTATAAATTGGCTTTTACGGGTGGTGCTTTCTTGGTTGTGTTGTCCTCACACATAACCAGTCACAGCCTTGAGATAAAAAGGACAGGTAAAGGAAAGCACCCCCCTCATTATAGCCATTGAAATAAATGCTTTAACTATCCATACCCAGTGACAAAAAATCTAATCAATTGGTGGATTCTTATTCCAGTTCTATATGTCACTATATCCCTTGGCAGTAAATCATTAGTCCAGCTGAAAGCCACATTGAACAACTCTATTGTAATCAGATGCAACTGAACTCTAGCACTCGTGGGATACGCAATCCAATGAATTCAATAAGTGAAAGATCTATACCCAAAATATTTGTCTACTCAACTTGAGGAATGTCTGAACACAGCCTAAAATTTTGGAGAATCATGTATATAAAACAGCAGAGACTAAAAACTACCAGAAAATGCCAGAATAACTGACGTGAGAGAAGGAAAGATTTTGGGTGTGAAGAAATGTGGTTTTCCAATGCATTGATTGTGGGTTTCATTCTATCTGCACATTTCTGCTCGCACTGCACATAGAATAAGTGGTCAAATATCTCCCAAAAATGAATGTTAAAATTGTACAGGGAACCATAATGATAAACACACGAATATATTTGTGCTTGAATAGATTGTGCCTTTTTACTGTCAACCATGAAAGCAAAGCCCTATGACTGATTTAACAAATCTCTGCTAGGCATCTAGCAGGATATTTGAAGCTTGCTTTTGTATACGGAGAGGAAAAAAGTCCCCTAACTGTATCTGAAAAACTATGTGAGTAAACTCATCTACTGGAGGATACTATTATATGAATGGCAAAAGAAGATAAATTTGTCTGATAAAATATGTATTGAGACTTTTAAAAAACGTTCTTTTCAGCCTGACCAAAGGAGATCATAACTGAACTGTGTACAGCTGAGACATAATGAAATGGCTTTTGTTAGATATCCAAAACATATACAAACTTATTTAATATTTTATAGTCCCACTATGACATTTCAAGAGATCAGACTGACTGCCTTTCACAGTATTGAGTGTACTGCAAGAACAAACACAGAGCAAAGGAAAAATGCACTACAGAAACCAGAAAGAGTTCCTTAAGTCAAAATACTCTTCTATTGATTGGTTTTGTGTAAACACACAGAAAAGAAGACAAAATTTAAATGCAGATGTCAAGCAAAGTTAATCATGTTTCAAAGGAGGACAGTACCTGATCCTAGTAAAGATTGAAATAAGCTTGAATATATAATCTAAATCAGTTCATTGCTTTGTAATAGGAGTAAACCACATCTAAAACAATAAGATTTCCCTACTCTATTGTAAAAGAACTTCATAATGTGTCTTTTGAAATGAAATAATAGCTGAGCTTTCAGTAACATGAAACTAAATAGCTATAGGATGGATTTCTTGTATTATCCTACCGGCTAGACAGTACAAAGAATTTCTCAGTGCATACTGATGAACTCTGATTCAGGTGTGATCAAAACTCAGCTGCTTCTGTGGAATCATGCATTCTTAAGAAGGTTTAAAAAGTAATTTTTTATATACATGGATAGAAAAGGGATTCTGATGAGAAAATAGCAGAAACCATGATAGGTGGCTTCATCTGCTTTAAGAAAGAACATTAGTATTCTACTAATAGATAAAATGTCACCTGAAAGTTCACCTTTCTTCATAATACTGTAATTAGTATTTCATATACTATAATTTTACTCTTGATGAGATAAGCACTTTCTGAGGAAATTTCAATATCTATATTGCTAGTGCTGGTGAAAAAAGCAATTTAAAGTGACAAATTTTAATACCTAATGGAGGTCCGAACCTTCTGATATAGTGGCATGAATATCAAATATTTTGGGTACCTTCAAGGTTTTAGTGACTTTATAGCACTGCAAACAGCCCTTTCTAATCTTACTTTATTTTCCCTATTTCTTTCTGCCGAAGTCATCCTCCTGCTTGGCTCAGCTTTTGCAGAAAATACCCTATTATCTTTACCCTAGTCTGAAAGACTGTCAGTTGTGTTCTCATCTAAAGAAATCTGAGAAAGTCACTCAGAGCCTCCTTTCATCAGCAGGTGTCAACTGAGCAGAAAGAAAATGCTACAGAAAACCTTCAAAAATCCAGAGTGCATATTTGTGTAAGAAGTTGCAGCCAAAGACAATGCCACGTATTTCCTCTTATCTTGGTGACATGCAGGGACTTGTGCCTATAATTCCCAGACATGCTAATTCTGTTCCCAAGTCCCAGCTCATAATGACTGAACCATACTCTGAAGCATTTTAAAAGGACTTGGCTTACTTTGGTACTTTGTAAGGCCTAATTAAGTTGCCACAAATTTAAAGACAAAATAGTGTGAAAAAAAGAAGAGTAAATATACTATTAATATATATATATATATATAAAACATGTTAGAGATGAGAAAAGTATTATTACTTCACCTTTGAAAAATTCCCGCAAGGCATCTAGGAGCCATTCAAACATTTCATGGGACTGGATTCTGTTACAGATAAACCCAAATTTACCAAAAGGGAAATAAAAGCTCTTCAAATATTCCAATTAAATCTGTTTTAGCTTAACCTGAGACAAGCTTCTGGGGTTTATTTCCAAACCAGGTGGATGCTTTTTGACTGAGAGTATTATGAGGTTCGTCACTGGTTCAAAGCCAAAACCCAAAGTTAACAGGTGTTCACCTACATGACTCAAAGGCAAAATACATTCTTGCTTTGTCACAATGAAGATAAATTTCCAGATTTTACAGCACTGGAGTGGTAAATCTCAGATCTTTGCTCTCGTGAAACACAAAACAGAGACAGAAACAGGCACTTTCTTGCTGGCTAGGCTTATCAGTTGTATTTTTCAAGGGCAAATGTGATCTTTTTGACTCTTAATTCACTCCAGAAACAGCTTTCACTCCCATGACAGGTGCTGGGGGACAAAGGGTTTCTCTAAAGGGGTAAAATGGGGAGAAAAGTCACATTCTTTGCTGTGAAAACTGGGCTCAGTTCCTACAGCAGAACAAGCTCGTTATTTTCCATGCTAGTCTTTGCAGGGAGACAGGTGACCAGAAGTGGGGAGCAAAGGGGCAATGCCTTAGGGACATGGAGTGATAATCTACCAAACTGGGCAAATCTGGGTTGTACAACATGAGTAAGAAGGGTGTTGGAATACTGACAGATCCCCGAAACTTTGTGCCAAAAATCCTGTTGCCAGTGTAGCCAAGAGGAAGTTTGCTAGTTGGCTTCAGTGAAACCAACACGTGTGATTTTGCTCAGCTCACTAAAATATGTTATAGCAAAGATGATGTGGAGATGTAAAATGCTTCCTGACATGACTTGTAAAACTCAGATAATAATATTATAGGAAACTTATTATCATAGAAGTGGTAAATGTTCCATCCCTGGCAATGTTCAAGACCAGGCTGGGCGGAGTCTTGAGTGACATGGTCTAGTGTGAGGTGCTCCAGCCCATGGCAGGGGGGTTGGAATTGGATGATCTTAAGGTCCTTTACAACCCAAACCATTCTGTGATTCTATATACTATATGATAATAATGTTATATGAAACTTACACAAGTTTAGTGACAATTTGAGCTGATCTAAACTTCCTAAACTCTTCATGTTCGTTTGCATGTTTGTTTAAGGAGAAATTACCTACAACATGTTAAAGAAACTGGTATCAACGACTATCAAAAATACCTCTCTACAAATATGACTTATTTTAAAAGTCATCAGTTTAACAGGCAAAAAAAAAAGAAAAATGGAGACACATTTTCTTTTTACATATCAAACATCCCTGGAACTGTGTGTCCTTGCAACTGCTTAGGAAACAGCTTCAAGCCTAGAGCAGGAAATTAGTCATTGCACTTGGCTAAAACTGGCCCACATGTTTTGCCAAGAATACTACTGACAAAATTAGCTATTGAAATTCTTTGTGAATGCAGATAACAAAAAGTAGCCATTTCAGGAACATTTAGATCATTTTGGAATTGGAAAAAAACACAAGTCATATAATATATAAATATCATGAGTCACTTGCCGAGATGAACACCTCAAGAGTGGGGGCTCTTGGCATACATGGGAGGTTCCTGAGCCATAGATGAGGCCCTCTATAGATAGATAGGAGCAGCCGCATGTTCCCAAGCCCTGCTCTTTATGGGAGACTTCAACCACCCTGGTAACTGTTAGAGGGACAACATAGAAGGACATAAGCAATCCAAGAGGTTCCTGAAATGCATTGATGGTAACTGCCTTCTCCAAGCGATAGAAGAGACAAAGAGGAAAGGTGCAGTGTTGGACCTTGTTCACACCAACAAGGAGGAGCTGGTGGGAAACATGAAGCTCAAAGGCAGCCTTGGTTGCAATGACCATGAAATGTCAAGTTCAAGATCCTTAGTGCAGAGAGGAGAGTGCAGAGCAAGCTCACTATTCCGGACTTCAGAGGGAAGAGGTAGAGTGAAGGAAGAACACAAAATCCCATCCCAGTCCAGGCTGGGCACCTCTCACTCCAGGCTTGATATAGAAAGAGGGATATAGTTATAAAATAGTGCTAACTGTAGTCCTACCTTAAGCAAACTCTTTCCTTGTCTTCATTACATTTAAACTTAAGGTAAGCAGTAATCACAAAGACTGAGTCCCCTAGTCGAGCTTAGGAGAAACTACAAATGCACAGCCCAGCCTTCAGATGCGAAGAGCTACTCTCAGCTTGAAGTCACAAAAAAGAAGAAGTCCAAGAAGGATAAAGCTTCAATTCCACCGTGAGAGGTGTTTTTAATTGTTGCAAACCCGCCTGTAACCATGAGCATACTACAGATACCTGCATGTAAATACACGCCATATAGAAACACGTGGCATGCCAAGTACACAAAAATAGCATCCTATTACCACCGCAGAAGAGCACATCCCCTGCTTTGTGTGAATATTGTCTGTGTATAGGACGTGCATAAACTTGCACTGTTACTTTTACATTAAACACCCCCCCCAAACCATAATAAGATGACAAAGAGAAAAATAAATTACAAAGACATAATTTTAGTGAGTTCTTGACAAGCACTTAATGTCTTCCAGTCAGGCAAGAACAGAAAATATGTTAGTTGCTTTTTAAACTATTATTCCAATAAAAAGTAATTATAGTGATTAATTGCATAATGATTACTGTAATCACAGTCTATTCTTAGTTGATTAAGAAAGACAGAAGCAGCTCACAGAAAGCTTTCCACTAAAACTATCGGTGTTTATTTTACTTGCCCCTTTGCTAATTTTCTTATCAAACCCCATGAATGGCAATATTGCACAGACAACATTGCCAGTTGCTTTGAGACTAATTCACTGTCCATTGATACAAACTCCCTTCATGAGACTAACAAATGTGTTAAGTGCTATTATGGAAGCAAGAAATTCTTTGACCTATTACATTTTTTTTCCTGCTTTTTAATGGAGTATGTCTACTTCACTAGAAGATTTTGAAAGAATTTGCATGTACTTTTAAATACATATAATTTTTAGCATAATGCATACAACAAAATTAGTGAACACTCTGCAAAGATGAGTGGGGTGACAGATGCTGGATTTTACTGACGGTGTGTGGAAATCTTGGATGCTGGGGAAAACTTTCACATTTCTATCAGATTGGATGGAGTTGTCAAAAGTGACTCCATTTAAGACTGCTCTGTCATGTTGTTCTGCCTCACAGTCCATTGGGACACTGGCTTTCGTTAATTTGGTGTGTAATGAGATCAAATACTACTGTGACAGTCAGCATCACAAAACCCTAAATACAGAGGCTGAGTGATGGGCAGAGATCTCAAACTATTATCTACTTTTGACTTTCATTAGAAAATTGGAAGAAGAAAGCGGCTAATACACAAGGCAGTTGCTTTAGTTAAAACTTGCCAACTGCAGGAAGACTCAATAATATATAAGACCCATCCATGATCTTGGTGTTGCTACATTCTTGTGTTCATTGTACATGAGATTTTTTGGGCATGGAAGTACAGAATGGGGACATGCTCCAAGGTTAAATGGATGGGGTGTTTGAAAACCTTTGTGGCAAAGGTCTTAAAAAGGCTGGAGATGCAAAACAGAGAAGGACCTATAATATAGGAGGACCATACTGCCTAGAAGGGAGTCAAGTCATTCTTTGGTGTGGTTTAGCAACATGAACTTGACTCTCTGAAAGCCCTGCTGAGCTAAAGATACAGCTCAGATGCATCAGCATCAGCAACAAAAGATCCCCTGTGAAACTGTCCAAAGATGCTCCCTTAAGATGATCCAAGACTGCAACAAGCACAAAATGAACTCATCCCTCCTAAGATCTCATCCCAGCCTTTCAACCAAGAGTGTCAGGTGTCCTCTCCAGTTCAAGACAAACTATCAATCATGCTTTCTTCAACTTTTGCTATGCTGACTACAGACAATAATGCTGAAGTCTGTTCAGATAAATGTCAAGTGCACAGATTACAGCTATTACAAAGGGAAAACACTTTCTTTTGTATAATTCCTCCACCTGGTGGCCAGGTCAGGGATTTGGCTGCTCCAGGTACTGGACACAGGCTATTTCCAAGCCCAGTCATACTTGCCCTTGTCACTGAAGGTGCTTGCAATTAAGGTGGGCAAACAGGTAAAGTTCAAAAGTTATTACTCACTTAGGGGTCAGACCTTTTGATTTCTGGAACTGGACAGATAACCCCCATTTGGCTAGATCTGTGCTTTACTGATACAGAATACCATCATCCAGAAATGCTTTATCTTTTGTTTTCCCTAATTTTCTTCAAAAGTGAAACCATTTATAAAATGGGACCTCTTGTGAAAAATACCACATTTCAATTTTAAAGGAAATGTATCATGGTTTGCAATTGTCAAAATGCCCTATTTTGACATTTGAAAATGAAAAGAAAACAAACTTTGAAAGGTCACCATCAAAACAAAATGCTTATAAATTTTGAAGTGAATTCTTCACGTGATTTCATCCAAAGGGTTCTTTTTTTGTTGTTTTGTCTCTTGGTTTTTGTCTCCTCCTTATTTTCCAGACATTCAGTACCAGAACATTTGTAAAGCAAAGGCATATTTAGACATCCTGTAGACTTTTCGAATGTACCAGGATGCAGAACTGCTTTCGTAGCTAATGAGAGCAAGGAGCTTCTTTACATCCTACATCTCTAAATCCTGAAAGTACTTGGAAAACGGAAGACCTGCTTCCCACCTGGCACTCATGCGTATATTCCATCACGCTGTTTTATGGCCCTCTTGAGTTAAAAGACATGCAATTATCACAACTGCCTGTTATTATAAATTCATACACACATTAGAGGTGCATTTCTCTCTGTCTCACTCTTCTTCCTTTGGCTGTAGCTTTTCAGTTTGTTTTCTCTTACTTTATGATTCCACTAAATACACCTTTTTGCAGGGAGGATATATTGAACCTGTCAAGTTTATTTAAAGAAAAGTTAAACTGGGGAAAAATCAGGAGTATGTTGCCTGGCCAGGGATGGTAAGGTATTCAAGACAAGGCCTTGCTCCACTTAGCAGACTACAAATCCTCCAGATGTCGAGGGAAGCACAGAAAAACAGATGATAAATGGCAAGTGAGAAACTGTACATTGATAAATGAGACTGCAAAGGAAGAATACATCTCCAGCAAATCCTTCATTGTTGCCCACAACTCTGCTGAATTGCAGAGTGCTATTTATATAATCAAACCTGCCAGTAATCAGTCAACGAGAGGCATGGTCCTACATTTGTATGACTCCAGAAAGTGAAAGCAAATTGTAACAGAGAACAGGGGAAACAATCAGGTTGTTCCCATCCCCCAGCAGAGGTATATGCTCCCTGTCAATCGTGGACTGACTGTCCTTTAGGGAACAGTCAGGAATGATAAACCCTGGGAGGAAAGTAATCAAGAGGGAAGGTGTTTTGAGGACTCCAGTGCCAGCCGCCTGTTGTTGTACTGTTGTATGCTATTGAAGAAATGAGTCAAAGACTTTGACTCTTCCGTAATTATACACTTCTTATTACTTATTGTGTGGTCTATAGAAGGAGGTCATGTCATAGATGGGCTAAAAACAGGTTGCAAGAATTGGGTTGTCTTTCAGCACCCTTCAATGAGTCTTCTCTATTAATTTAGTCCCTGGACACAATATCATTTGAGTGTTTAAGAGGAAGAGACTGTAAGCAGAGAGGTCCACTATAACTTAAGGAAATCAGATTCTTGCATGGAATTTGTGTATGCTTTTTAGTGGACACCACCTCCTCGGAGCCAAAATCTGCCTCCACTTAAACATAGTTTGCCATTTCCACTTAAACAACTTTGCCATTGATAAGTATGTTTTTTCACCAATAGATTGATCCAGCCCCTGAAAAAGGCAAGTTATGGAGTTACAGAAGTATTCTGTATTGGTGTATCTTACATTCCTTAAAGGGGAAGGGGTCATTTTGGTACAGGCACATTTATACTGATAAAGTTTAGCCTCACTTGCATGACTGAAGGGCTTGAGCTATATGGGATAGATAAAGAAGTTTGATCAGGATACAGACAGCTTTATTCCATTGTTTATGGATATTTCTACCCACAGCCACTCCATACCGAATGCATTCAACTGGACCTTGATGATAACTGCATGGGGACCACATGAAAATCTCAGGTGCTATAGGACCAAGCCAAACACATGAGTGAACACGAAACCACAAAACCTAAGTGAGTGGAAAGTTTTCCATGAATTCCATTGCCACTACTGAAAAGTGGATAGGAACAAAAATTAATCTTTTCTTTCCATGTGCACCTATTCAGCAGTCATACTGATATTTATATAGATGTATGAGCTATGCTTCATAATATGATACCTTTAGGTCTTAAAAATTGAATGATATAACTCTTTCTTTGTAATCCTGTTGCTGAAAGACCTTCAACTTGCCATACAGAATGTGCTTTCATTCTTCTATAATTCAATTTTAAATACCTTCAGAATGTTTAAACTGGCACATAATATGCAAACTATAGGTCCTCTGAAGCATCACATTGATTTACATTGTAATTGTTCCATTACTGATTACAATGGAAGTTGGATGTCCAGGAGTACTTGTTCTTATTAGGTAGAAATTCTGCAAAATAGGCTGCCATTGCCTTGCTTTTGCAACTCTTATTTCAATGTGAATGGAAGAATTATAACACCCCATCCATATTGTAAGATACTGAAAAGGATTCTGGAGATAGTGTTATTTCTTAGAGGTTTATTATTAGGCAAAAAACCCAAATGCAAAATAACAAAACCCCCACCTCATCTATTTATGACTTCATGACTACAAGTACAATAGTTAATATTAAAATACTAATGATATGGTTCATGTCATGAAAGTTTATAACAGCAACAAAGCTATGGAAAAAATTACATCTAATCTAGGTCTAACTAGTTCTGACATTGCTGCCTACATTAATCTAGGAAAAT
Organism: Coracopsis vasa; assembly: GCA_026283785.1. NCBI lineage: Eukaryota > Metazoa > Chordata > Aves > Psittaciformes > Psittacidae > Coracopsis > Coracopsis vasa. The sequence goes on along the minus strand of JANHGB010009891.1, from coordinate 26,488 downwards.
ATGATTGGAATGGAATTTTTTCTTTCTCTTTCTCTCTTTGCTCTTTCTTCTGCTATTTTTCTCCCCTTCTTTCCCTTCAGTGAATGAAAGACTGTTCGATAACATCACAAATGGACCAGAAACAGGCAATGTATTTGGCACCCATTCTCGGCGTAGATTCTCAAATCAAGAAATAAGTGAAAAAACAGATCGAAAGAAACAGCAAAGACTTAGTAAATTCTTAACATAGATTAAGGGAAAAGACTTTTACTTTGATATTGGTGGTATGCATACTCAAGAGAAAGTAACAGCAAAGACAGAATAGTTCAGAACTTCTGGTTTTAATTTGATAAGTTTGAAGGTAAATTTTATTTTTAAGCTGTGTGAAACACAATAAAAGCCTTTCATTGTGTTCATCTTGCATTCATATTCACATTCCTATTTGAGGGTCAGGTGGAAATGAATAAAGCTTAGATCTCTTGGTTTCTGTATTCAGGTGCAATGCAATGATGAGTTTGATCTTTGGAGGATGAACTCTGAACCATTCTGAATAACGATTCAAAGATTGAGTCCCTTGCAGTCTCGGCCAGTTCCTTTGATTTCCCTGTGTCTTGAAGATTAATAGTTACTATCTGTACATAAGATGATGATGTTATTTTCACCGAACCTTAGAATGGAATAATATTGGTTGGAAAAGTCCCTTAAGATCACGGAGTCTAACTCCTAATCTAACACTGCAAAGGCCACCACTAAACCATGTTCCTAAACACCACATCTACATGTCTTTTAAACACCTCCAGGGATGGTGACTCAGCTGCTTCCCTGGGAGCCTTTTCCATTGCTTGACAACCCCAGTTCCCTCAGCTGATCCTCATAAGACTTTGGCTCTAGACATTTCACCAGCCTTGTTGCTCTTCTTCAGACATATTCCAGCACCTCAATGTCTTCCTTTTCCTCTGTGAGTGTCCCAAAACCAAACACGTTTTTATGTGAAATAAATGTGTTTGTGTCTATATGTATGTTTCTATGCAAATAAATCTGTGTTTCTACTCTCTCGTTGGGTTTCATTTGATTATAAAATAGCTATAATTAGAAAGTATAAATCCTTAACCAGGTAAACTATAATCACATGCTAGCAACTCATGTCAGACTTCTGTAGCTCAGCTAATAAGGCTTAAATGTTACACATATTTTTGTTGGATTCTCTTTCAACCAGGATCATGCCTGTAAAGAAAATGCTGACTTGTCTCAGGGTTTGAATAAAGCTCCACTCACAGAAAACGAAAACAACTTCCCCAGTTTATGATGTAGAACAGGGTTTCCCTGGGATATTTGTGCTCTGAATATGCAATTCTATTCTATGTATTTTCATTTCTTTGTGAATTAGCAATGGACTTTGCTGGGGGTTTTCTGCTCTATTTTAACATCAGGCATTTTTTCTGTCACTTTATTTTTCCCTTTCTTTTAGAGAGTGGGGTCCCCAGAGGACATGATCCTCAACAGCTAATCTGAATAATGGAGAAAAGAAAGGAAAAGACAAATTCCCACAATACTTTAAATGTCCATATGCTTCACACAGTCTGCTCTTTGGTTTTGCCTTAGATAGTGGTAATTTGTTACAAATATATGTGATGATAAGAGCAATTAGTCTGAATAGAAGAGGCCTCTCCGAGCCACTCCTGCCTCTCGCTGCATTCGTTTGTGTTTATGTAAGCAAAAAAATGGCATGCATTATCTTTTTATGAGCCTTGCAATTTATTCTGTTTTGTTGTCAGACCTTTGGGAATGCATTCTATAAACTTTATTGAGACAAAATATCTAGAGGCGTTTGCATATTTGTGAGCTCAGCACAATATTACTTTTTAATGCTCTTTTGACTTTGCATGGGGAAAATGGAGTAAGAAAATGTAAACCAGCAATATTTCAGGTGTTGGGATTTTTTATTACCTGCTTTTTTTGTTCCTTTAGGTTAAAAACAAATAAAGACTCAATCATTTAAGTGTAATAAACACAGAGATCTCATAGTTTAACTTCTGCCTATTTCTGTGGCTAAAAAATCAAGTTACTAATCAAGGCCTCTATTCAATAAAATAATAAGGATACTGCTAGCCCAAGTATGTATTTAAGTGTGAGGTTATGACATATTTCTTGAATTGGACTTTATAACACATGTATGTTTTCAACAAAAATCTTGAATGTTTTTTGTTGTGGTTTTAGTTCTCTATGTTCTACCTGATATTTACTGGAATTCCCACGAGCACATCTGCAGTACTGTGCTCAGTTATGCACAATATTCACAAGTCCAGCAGCAGACCATGAAGATGGTCTAGGGCTGGAGCATGTGTGAGGTACAAGCAAGCACAGCGAGAAAGAACTGGTTTAGGACAGACTTAAAAAGATAAGGTGGTCTTTAGCTACCCTCTAGGAGGGTTAAGAGAAAATGTAGCTATGACCTTCTCAGAAGCACGCATAAGGACAAGAAGATGCAGCAAGGGAAAATCTGATTAGATATAAGGCAAAATCTATTCCCTGGTAGACAAACACTGAAAAAGGTGCCCAGAAAAGCTGTGAGTTCTCAGCCCCTAGGAATAAGGTCTTTAGCTATCTGATCTATTTGACCCTGTCCTGATCAGAATATTGGGCTGCATAGCCTCCAAAGGTCCCTTGTAACTTAAATTACTCTAAGAGTCTGTGAATACATGTATTTCTATTGACTTTCAGTAGCATATAATTTACCCTTGTGCTTTTGACAGTCTCAACCTTAAATACTGACTAGAAATCTTATAAAATCGACATAAATTCATGTATTGATTACAGCAAGGTTGAGGTAATATATCACACCCCCTTAATTGATGGAATATTTAAAGTCTTTTTTAAAGTAGATCTTAAATTATCTGTACTCATTGTATTTTAGATACTTTATTTACATGAGTGGTTTATCATTGTCAGAAGAACAAGCCTGGACTGTCAGGTTTAGATACTAAGCATAATTAAACACGTATTTGGTTTATATCCATTCTTTGCGCTTCAGTCTATGCTGACACCTCAGAACCCTCCAAGGATGTCAAGGCTTTAAACAAGGGAAGATTTGCCCTTTCTGGTTTCTTTCAAAGGACAGCATTGGGAAATGAGTCAAAATAGAGTCAAAGTCCCACTGGCTTCCATCTTTCTCTTTCACTTCACCTCATTTATTTGTCTAGATTTGTTCCTTTTTTTAGGTGAATTATCCTTAGAAAACTAGAACTCACAAGCACGTTAGTATTTACTGAAAACATCCTACTATCATAAAGAAACTTGTGATAGAATGGAGAATGGGAAGTTACAGCTATTATTTCAACTCCTTCTGGAAAGATTTCTGACTTGTTACATTTTCCTTCTCCAAGGAATCCCTTGATGATGAAATAACACCTTCCTTGACAATATGGGTACTTGGGTGAGTGACACAAAGCATCCTTTGTCCATGGTGCAAAGATTCCCCCTGAAAAATTTCTAAAGAAATAAAGAGCCTTTTTTTCTCTGTTTGCTGTTCTAAAGGAGTTTAATGACTTTGCTATATTCTCTCCATAGCAAAGAAGGGATGCATTTGGCTGCACTGACACCCTTCTCTTGCCCCAATTTACCAAAAAGGTTGACTTCACAGATGGGTATTCCTGTAGTTATGATACCAGACCATGTTGTGACACAAGTTGTGCACTTGTAAACTTATTTCATTATGCACACTGAGGAACTTTAAAGCAAAAATTAAATGAGCAGTTTCTCAATTTAGGCCCTAATTCAGCAGTGCAGCAAATGCATACATCATCATTATTTGAGAAAACATGCAAAGAATGTGCTGATGGATGTGCTTAGGATGAAAGACAAGCTGTAAAGCTAAACAGCTCATATTTGGAGAACTATGTCCCCATGGACCTCAAATGTTAATATCAAGTGTACACTGACACCATAGGAAACGGCAGTAGATGTTGTATCTTTGCAAATTATCATAATCCCTAGAAGGGTTCGGACTTTGTTATTTATCCCTGGGTTTTGTTGAGGGTAGAAACACATATGAGAGAAGCAGCAACATGCTAGAGCTCACTGCCAGAGGAGACTGAGACACAGACTACCAGGAGGTTCAAAAAGGATTACAGAAATTAGGCAGACAAATTAGATGAGACAAATTAGATATTAAACGGGCAAAGTCAATACTACACTATTGAGTGACTGACAAATAAAGAAGTCTCAGTGTAAAGGGATTTTGATGAACTGTAAGGCTGAGTGAGCAGAAACTTCATGGAATTTGACAAGAAGAAAAGTCCTGTACATGAGCAGAATAAAGCCATTTATCATTACAACAGGCTGAACAGGAGTTCTGCTGGAAAGGACCTGGGCACAGTGGATGGACAATGAGTTTAGCAGAAGCCAGGAGCATTCTGTCTGTGAATAAGGCATGCTCTATATAAAGTAGGAGGAGCATGGCCAGAAGACTGAGAATTGGCATTATTCTCCTCACCAGTGCAGATGAAGTTACAGCTGAAATAGTGCTCAGTCTTGGACCTCTCAAATTCAAGAAGAATGTGGAGAAACCAGAGGCAGCAGAGAGCGACCAATGTGATTTATGTCCTGGAGCTCAATGGAGTAGATGGTACAAGCGAGATGCAGATGTTTCGTGTGACAAAGATGAGAGAAAGAAGTCATCTTATGACATCCTGCAATTAATTCAAGATGAGATACAAAGCTGATGGAGTCCAATTCTTATTAACAAGTGGAATGGACACAAACTATGGCTTGAGAGGTTCAGGCTAGATGTTACAAAGAAGAGAAGGTTGCACAACACTGGAGCAGGAGGAAGAGAGGCAGTGGAACCTTCATCCTCTGAAGACTCCATTTGCTATATGCTTATATATAAAAAATCATATTAATGCTAATATAAAAATCATATTTTGCCTATATATAAAAGCATATTTATGTATATATAAAATCATATTTATAAAATAATATTTAATCATAATTATGCATATTTATAAAATCAGTGTTACTGCTTTTCTTCTACATCTGATGAGAGTCAAACACATTCGGAAGAAGATATTGCTGCCTTAAAGCTTATTCTGCTAAGGTTCACTTGGTCTTTATAACATGTGAAGGAAAGTGAAATCCACAGTATTTGCCCAAAGCAACATTTAGCTCAGGTCTAATGACATCACATAGGAAAAGTCTTCATCATAACATGGGCCTTCTCCTTGCATACTGATGCCTCTCCTTACAGTGTACTGATGCATTATATGTAGCCAATGTGGAAGGGAAATGTAATAGCCTCCCAACAAAAGCCTGAAGAAAATACATTTGCAAAGGACTTTGAGGAAGTCAGGATATGGAGATCTAATGTAATTATCTATAATGTACACCTACATACAATAATACATGCAATCATCTATACTATTTCAACCATCGGAAGCAAAAAAAATCTGTAATGTGTTTTCTTGCATTATCTCTACCTACATAGGGTCCAGAACCATCATGAGCAGGACAAATTGTTCAGGCTTACAAACTTCTTTAAGACTCTGTATCCACACTGCGTCCTTAGGTTATCCCAGATGCAACCTAACAGAATAACTATAAAAGAATCTAAAGATTTTTGCTTTGATTTTAGAGATGGTGGCAGAAGTCTTGGAAAACTCAAAAGTCTTTGCAAATGATGGGTTTGCTGTATATCTTAGATTTTTAGTAGATATATCCTTTCCGTCCATTAATCTCCTTCCCTCTCCCTTGAAGGATCTCCATGGCCCCTTGTTGCTGATCTGGCGTTCCATACAAGAGCAGTGCATCAGTACAAAATGGAATGGAGCTTTATCTACTATTTGCAGATAAAAATTATTCTATTCCAGAAGTGAATCACCATTACAATGGAGGTTCAATACACTTATCAAGCAATGCTAGCCCAGGGCTTTGAGCATTCAGGTATAATGCTATCAGCCTGATTGCCTAGGGAGTATAAATATATTAACAACTAATAGGGTTATTGACCTCCTGTCCCAGAAATGAAATAATTCCAATTTTTCAATTCTTCTCTAATTGTCATAATTAAGAACTCTTGTCCTCCTTCCTTGACTTTCACAGGGACTAGATGTATGTACTGAAGAGAAAGACATGTACATACTTGCTTCTTAAAGCTGGATGGGTAATAATAATACAGCAAGTTGGCAACTGGTGTGCAATGAGTAATTCACCAGTATATTTCTTCATAGAAGAAACCAAGTTTGAGAAGATCCCTGCCTGCTTTATCTGTAGCGATATGCCTCTGCCCTCATGTCAGTGCTTACTGCTGTTGCACTGACAAAAATACCTGTGGATCCCACAAGGTAATATGGGCCAGAGAAAGGACTCATGTAATGTAAACCATTATTTTTATACTTTTATTTTTTTTCCTTTTCAATTTGACTCATTTTGTTTTCATTTCCTGGACCTGATTTACAAGATTTAAAAACATCATCTAAAAATATAAAAAGAATCTGACACACTACAGTTATAAACTACAAATACATGTCTGCTGTTTGTCATATTGGCTTTGATCAAGATATGGCTTGCTTCAGTTTCAGAATAAATGTATGAAGATATTTATATGCATTATATATATATATAATAAAACATGCTTACTGTTTCTTCCTTGGTTATTCCTTATTCTTTAACCTCATAAAGTAAAACAGACCCATTTTTTATGAACTATTCTACCTTGACAATAAACAGTGGAATCCTTTTAAAGAAGATGCTAATCACAGGTCATCTTCCAATGTGCTTATTAAGGTTTTCTAACAGCCACCTTCACAGCTGACTTCACAATTTTCTCCTGTATTATGCCACAGGCTGGATTTGCCTTGGAACTTCCCAGCAGAACCTGAGAATAAGACTTTTTTCATAGGTAGGCTTTTTAACTGCAGGAATGGCTTTTCATGTGATACACTGGAAAGAACAGACCTATTTGTCACCTTGTTTTTCCATGCAACTAATGGATTTATACATTCACAAAAATCGTGAACAAATCAGAAACGTCACAACGATGGATGCAAGGCAGGTTTACATGGGCGCTCCCTCCTGCCCATTTCTTTCAGAGGAATCTTCCCATTTGAAAGAAAAGGGCAAGAGAAGAGAGAATGCAATTGAAAGAAGTTCTTTTCCTCCAGGCTGGAAATCATAGAAGCATAGAGCAAAAACATTAGCCTAGAGTAGTCTTACAATTACCACTTTATTTGAGATATCCTTCAGAGTCATTTGGGAGATATGTCTCCTATTATGATTACTGTCACCCACTGGCCATTTCCAGTGTCCAAGAGAGTTTTGAAGCCAAGAGTGGGATAATCAGGTGTAGAAGACTGTCGCTAAAGAAACCTAGACACCTGCTACGGTGATGATGAAGACATAAAATCCTGTCCAGTTATAAATAACTAGATAATTTATCATGTTTTAAGTAGGCAGAAGTAGATATACTTGAATCAGGAGGATGGCTGAGAGAGAAGAAATAAGAAAGGTGGTTTTCCTTCTTTTCTGATTTATTCCTTTATTTTAATGGGCCAGGTAACATATAACGTGGTGGAGGCAACACCTCTGAGCAGGACCTCAGTGGTGGAGGTGAAGCCAATTTTGTATCGCAGTTTACCAAATCTCAAAGGTGATGAATGGGGAATGATTTATTAAAAGTCACCCAGTCTGTTCTCCAGTACTCCACAGTTAGTTCCAACTGTGTGCTTGATGGATAAATACAGTTCAGTGAAGTTTATTCATGAAAGAGAAAGCGGGCTCAGCATTTTTATTCCAAGTAGTGTGTGAAAAACCCCTGCATAATAGAATTCAGATTTCATTTGGCAAGAACAGGACCCAAGAGGACTCATTCGCTAACCTTTACAGCACACCCTCCCTTTAACACTAGTGACAGGAACGAGATAGTTAATGCAACCCTTGCTTTATGTTGAAAAATAGCAGCATTTTTAACAATGCACAAAGGGCCAATTTTAATCACAACTGCATGTCCCAGACCAGCACGTATTATACAATAAATATTGATTTTAAAAGTTTTAGAAGTCTACATTTTTGGAACAGGAAAGAAAAAACAATCAAAACCCAAACCTAAAAATAACTGCATTTTCTGGGTATGTGCTGACACAGCAAGAGTTTTGTGGTACAAGTTTATAGGTTGCTTTGTTTTGCTTCCTTGGGTGTAAAAGGTGTCAAACAAAAAGAAGACAGTCACAGACCTAAATGTTTGTCCTCAAAATGGATGATCTTGAGGTAATGTGAGTAATGATTGAAAAGATCATATTGCACTGTTTAAATTTAAAGATTTTTTTTCAAAGAGTAGAGGAATGGAATAACTAAAATATAGCAAAAAATCTGTCTCAGTTTGTGGAGTTATTTTTAAAGCATGTAAACATTTCAGGGTCTGCTACACTGAAAATAAAACTCTCAGGGGACAAACACTGGATCATTATATAAAATAAGATGGTGAGAAACATCAGAGAAGAACATGAGGGAAACACGTTAACAGCATGAAAAAGAAATCCCCTTTTATCTCATTTCTTTGCTTCCAATACTTAATGAAAGAATTTTTCCCTTCAGATTTGCAAACCAAAGGGATTTCAATAAATTCTGGATCACTATTGTTTCAGGTGTGTGGTGTGAATAAATAGAATCATAGAATCATAGACTCATAGAATGGTTTGGGTTGGAAAGGACTTTAAGATCATCTAATTCCAAATCCCTTCTATGAGCAGGGACACCTCACACTAAACCATGTCACCCAAGAATCTGAAGGGTAGGTTTAGGATACCTGTAAGTACCATTTTGTATTTCTAATTCTTAGTTTTATTGATTGATAATCATGAAACAATCAAAATAATGATAAGGACTTATTACCTAACAAGTAAATTCTTAAGTGTTGTATCACTGTACAGAGTATTTTAAGGCCATAAAGGGACAGAGTAAAAATAAAACTTGTGATTCTTTCTCCTTTCCTAATCATCATGAACTCTTAAGTTTTAACCATACGGGTATTTGGAGAGGTGACACATCTGATCACTGCTCCTCTTTGTTCCTCAACTTGGAAGCAGCATTTTTATTGCCTCCAGAGCCTTCCTCTACATGCTTCTACACAATAAAAAGACCATTATTTTTTCATGCTCTGTGATACGTAGCACTCTTTATACAACAGCCATATCATCTAACTGTGGTCTGCAAAGAACAGTTCGACCAAATCAGAGAGTAGAGTATGCCTACAGCAAGCATACTTCAAATTTATCTTGAGAAGGAGACACTTGACATTAAAGTAAGGTCATTGACTGCAGAAAACAAGAAGTTTCTACATGTTAGTAGTGTTACTTATTTTAAATACCATATTGATTATAATAATGTTATTCCCATCGATTACAATATTAGTAAGTACTGAGGATGTGCTCTGCACTGCAGTTAGGGACTTGTCAAGAATACTTAACAGAACACATAGCTTAAGTCAGACAGACAACAACTGGACAACTTCTTAAAAGGATGCGACTTAGGAAATAATTCTGGAAATCCAGACATATAAAACCCCCATTGACGTTACAGCTGCTGAGTTTAATCCAGCCCAGTAAGAATATCATCCATTCATTCCCAAAGAATATGGAGAAAGAGACTGGGAAGTAAGTTCTTATTCTTCTTGCAAGTAAGAATAAATATGGGAGCTGATGAGTGTGGAAAGTTCAGGGAGATGCCCCAAATACATTACTTTTTCATCTTGTATGGTAGACCTTAGCTCAATACACAGTCAGAACACTGTGCTGGGGGATGTTTTGGAACACCTGAGCTAGGACAAGAGACGTTGACTTACTCCTTTAACTTGTTTTATCCCATTCCCTTTTATTTTCTTTTATTCTGCCCTCCACCTCCAATAGGTTGGAAAAGACTCTGAGCAAGTAAAGGGAATCACCAAGAAGACAGAGAAACATCTTGCTTTTCTTGGGGTTGCATATAGAGAGCTAAACTCCAGGAGAAGTCCTTCCTCCGTCCTTCAGGCCAACTGGCTGTGTGGCACTCAATCACCTGGGCTGTCAAATATATAGGCATCCGAAAGCATACGTTAGTGATTTTTAGTGCAATGTGATAATTGCCTTATTTATGGACAACTTGTTCTGGAAATCTTTAGAAAGGATTTAAAAACAGAAGGGGATTAGATACAGATATAGATATAGATATATTTTTAAGAATCTTTTTAAACAGGGCTTTTTTTCTGTTTTGCCAGAAACAAAGATTAGAGAAGAGACATCACAGTATGCAGTGGAAGAAACAGCCATCCAAATGTGTGGAATTCTTGTTTTACAAGGCAGTGTGCATAGGCCCCCTCAGTCAATTTAAGGGGGGTAGTCTACAGTTTGGAATCCTGAATAAAAGGAGAACTAAATAACATATTCATTTTCAGACATCCATTTATAGTGTAGCACCGAATAATATTTTTTGTTGTATGTGTTGACATCTATTTGACATATGGAGATTTGTTATGCTTATATACATTTGTTATTCATCATTTCAAAAGATAGTTGAATAAATTACAATAAAAGAAATACAAAAAACAATTTCCACTTAAAATAGTTCTGTCTAGGTGGGATTTTGCACCTTTTTGGTATCTTTTGCATTAATAACCCAGTGGATCGATAACCAGCAAATCTACAGCTTTAAACAATGCATTTTTTGTTCTCTTCCATACCGAAAGGAACACAATGGAGGAAATAATGTAGGAATGTAATTTTTGTTTCAGTCATGGAGTTACACTGAGAAAATACAAAAAAGTTTGGTAGTTATGAGTATTAGCATTTCTTGTTTGGGTATTAAGTATTCTTATCCTGTCAATCTTCTGGAAATGAAAAAGGTATGGAATAAGTGTTAGAAGTTAAAGCCATTTCATATAATTATTAAATGTGCCATTTCGTTCTGAGAAGGGTGCAGCATTAAAATGGGCTTTGTTTGATATTAATCAAACTTTCCTACCTGAAATACTTTCTAAACTCAATGACTGTGGCCTGCAGTCAAGTTCAGCTGTCATTCAAATTCAGTCTGCGGGAGGATATGTCTCTCTTTTTTGACTATATGATTACTGTATACAGAGTCAGAGAAAGTTGCACAGAAATAAAATGTAATTATATGAGATGAAAGATAAAATAAAGCTGTTGGAGAGAATACAGGTATATCATTCAATACCTCATATGCTCTCTTTCGCGGAAGCTCTGCATTTGAAAGAAGAATGATGATTTACTAGGAGTTACATTCTTCACTTGCTAAAGCAGCGTTGTACTCTTACTGTGCATGCCATACAGCTGAAACTCAGCAAAAGGAGAAAGCAAATGGGAACAAAAGTTTCAGTGGCGGAATCTCTTCCATATTGCTTTAGTAGGACATTGCATAAAAGTCTGCATTGCAGAAGATCAGTGTCCTTCACAAAAATCAAGCATCTTAAAATGTGAAGAGGTTGTTACAAATCATCTGATTTTCACTGAAGGCAAGTTTTCACAGGAAGGAAAATGTTAATAATGCAAGTGAAGTGGATTTTGCTGATTTACATCCTTTGAGAATCACAGAGAAACAGATTATGGCAATGGCTTTGCCATACATACCACAGGGAATTTTTCCTTCACTTTCTATTTTTTCCATCCCAGTGAAACTAAGAAAAATCTGCTAATTTACTTTCCTTGACTGAAAGTAAGTGTAAGGAGCAAGATGAAACAAATACAATATAGATTTGAGTTGCCTTTTCCTGCAGAAGGAAAGAGAAACTCTTTTCCTACCTACTGGTCTAAAATCAACCTGATGCTCCTGGGGTGGGGTGTGTGAATAAATCATCTCATGCCCATAGAAACAGAGCACATAAAAGTGAAGTATATATAAATAAAGCAAATGAGCAAGCATGGGCTTTGTCCTTCAGTTACAGAGATAATGATAATGGATTTCATGCTATTTCTTTGTGGCTCTCCTCCATTTCAGAGTTTGTATTCTTTTACCCAGCTCTGTGTCCTCTAAAATCATTTTAATGCATCAAATTGTTGTTCTTCATCTGTAAGTTGCTTAGGGACAACTGAGTCCATAGCACCTTCATTAGTACTACTCCCTACATCATACAAGTTCCAGCTCATAGGATGCAGAAGTGACCAGTCCCCCTCCTCCCATACTCACAGCATGGCTCAAACTTTTATATTAAAGTTTCATTTATAAAATTAATTAAAGTTATAACTCTAGCACAGGAAATTGAGGATGTTAATAAAAGAGCTGGCTGGAAAAAATCCATGCAAATAGTGTTCTCTTATTCAGTGCTATTCAGAGAAAAACAGTTAAATGTAAAATGATATCAACTTGGACAAAATTGTATTGCACGATAGTGTACAGGAAATAAATAACTTTAAAAAGTTATAATAAGACTTTTGATTACTTGAACAAAAAGTTTTCATAATTTCAAAGCATTTTTTTCATTTTAAGATGAATATTGCATAATAAATGAAGAAAAATTAAAACTATGAAATATCAAAATGGAATTATTAAACCAATCTGTTAAATCTATAAAGGGAATTCTACTCTAATTTCAGTTGAAAGTATTTTGATATCTTAACGTTCTACTAGTGAACAGAAATCCATTCTTTCACCTTGCGTAGTTGTCTTCATTCTAACTTAACCGTATGAACATATGGAAAACGTAGTATATACCCTGATTACATTACACTGTTAGTAGGATTCCTTGTCCTGGAAGTTTATCCTCCTTCTGATGTTTTCTTCATAGTCCCCACAACTTTTTGTTCATCTCACTGGCTCTCCTTATCTTTCCATCCCTGCTCTTCTGTCTGTTTCCTGGCTCTTTTTAACACCATCACTCCTTTTGTGTTTCATTTTGTTACTGTATTTTCCAAATAAGTGGAATTAATGCAAGCAGAATTATGGCATTTTGCCATACTTATGCCTTGGGCGACATGGTCTAGTGGAAGGTGTCCCTGGCCATGGCAGGGAGTTCGAACTGGATGAGCTTTAAGGTTTCTTCTAACCCAAACCAGTCCGTGATTCTACGATTCCACATCTTCCATTCACCTTTTCCCTGCTCTTCTGTTTAGATAGTGAGAAACTTAGGGCATGAATGTCTTACCAGTGCCCAGGACAGCAGAGGTATACATTTGTCTGGTTGCTTCAAAAGTTGTTCTGTAGCAAATATAGTAATAAATAATAGCATCAGCCTACACCATTTTATCATTACCTAGAGAAGATTATTTAGCAGAATTTTATGTAGATTTTTAAGATAAAGTTTCTAAGAAATCTTTTCTTCTTTTTAGAATTAAAATTCCCAATCCAAAAATTTGAATTCATGGTAAGCAGTAAGACAACTGCAAAAGAGTAAATACTTTGATTCACTCAAAGGTGAAATTTTCATGTCTATATTTGCTTATGTTTCATTTTAATTGCATTGTTCTTTTATGTCTCCTCCAGTTTTCAAACCTAATATTCCTCCAAATTCTGCAACAACTTTGCAAACTGACTATCCCAAGAGATATGTTGTCATAATGGGATTAACAGCCTTTCCCCTCTGTTACACCAGTTCAAACACAGTTAAGGTCAATTATGACAGAATGTGGTCATCATTTTCTAATAGCTTTGGTCTAAATGAAGTGAGCCAGTGGTCCCAAGGCAGTTCCTATCAGTAGAGTGAGCATGTAAATACACTGAACATCACTGCTGTTAGTCTCAGGAGACAGAAGTATGAGTGGACTGATTTAAGGAATAACTTGCTCTTTCACTTTGCTGAGCAAGCTCTCCAGGTGTGGAGTAAGGTATGGAGCAAAGGGAAAGCAATGTCTCTTGTCCACTTGTGCTTAAATTCCTCTGTGAAGGAGCTCAGTTTTCATTATACAGATGTGACAACTTAAAACATGTCACAGGGAAAAGAGATCAGAAGGAAAATAACATGTAAACCAATCCATGAAGTGTTACTTCATTTTTCTGGTTATTAAAAAAGACATTTCTTTGTAGACTGGTTAATTCTGTGTTTGTACATGGAAATTTGAGACAAGCCCTTGCCAGAAAGTTCAACTGTGGGACTGAAATTCCAAAAGCCTAACAAGTGTTTGGATCTCTGGTTACAGGCTGAGTTTACTCCTAGCAGAAATTAAATATGCCTTTAAAAAACCTTTACCATGACAAATTGACTGTGGAGATCAGAACATAGAATAAATACTTTTCTGGGACACTTTCTCAAATTACCATCAGAAGATAATGAAAGTAAAAAAAAGCAAATCTAGAAAATAAATAATTTCCCTTTGGACAGCAATCTGGCTTTTTATTCTCCTTTGATCACAGCCCACTTTACATGTACAGAGTATATGGCTGGACTGGGGACAGGAATATTTCTATCAGTCATAATTCTCTCACTATTTAAGGCATGGGAATGTCAAACTGAGAGTTACAACTGCTACAGAGGTATCACCGTAACAAAAAGACTTCTCTTATTTAGCTGTGTTATGCAGTTTGGTAGGATTAGTTGGTCTTACCCAAAAAGAATCAATAGGTAGGGTGATAAAATGCAAAATGTCTAATCTCATCTGTCCTTTGCAAAATACCTGCTTTTCTTAGCATAGGAAGTGCAATAGATTTAATTGTGGCTTCAGTGATGTAAGTCATAAACTGTCATAAGTGTAATTGATGTAGCAATTGAAGAAATTAAAAGGTAAGCAAAGGGCTTGATAAAGACAATGTGAGAGAGAAAACAGGAAAGAATGTCCAGAACTGCCTGTTTTAAAGAGTCTTATGAGAGCTTTGTTAATGATCTTGGCAGCAGAGGTTAAACGTGAGCTCACAGAATTTACTGCTGATTCAAAGCTGGACAGTACTGCACAAACAAAATCTAAGTGTCATGAAAGAATTATTAGATTAAAGGAGGAAAAGAATAGAAATGAAAAGATATTTAGGATGTCAAGTAGTCAGGAATAAGCAGTCAAAATTTCTCGAGTGAGCTAGAAGCTTTTTGCTTAGAAATGGCACAAGAAAACCTTAGTTCATCTTTGGCTGTCTGAAAGATGTCACTGTAAGGCTACCAAGAGAACTGCAAATATGAAACTAAAGTGCATTAAGTAACACATTTTTGTAGAAATCAGCAAGTAAATTCAGGAAAACCAGACTGGTTTAAGAAAAAGACCAGATTATTTTACCCCAGCAGACTAAAATGCTTGTCTTATTTCATCAGGCTAAGTAAAGAGTAGGGAATATGATTTCTTTTTGTAAGAGCATCATGAGCAAAAATAATTATCTCAGCTGAAATGAGGCTGGCTAAAGTTAAAAAAAAAAGCATAAATTGCCCATAAATTTGGGTGAGTTCAGTTTGGGTTTTTTTTTGGTTGGTTGTTTCTTTTCATTTAATCCACTGTCTCGGGTTTTGGCTGAGATAGAGTTCAGTTTCTTCCTAGTATCTGGTGCAATGCTGTGGTTTGGATTTAGCCTGGGAATAATGTCGATAACAGACCGATTTTTTAGTTGTTCAGTAGCACCTATCCTGATCAAGAACTTCTCAGTCTCTCATGCTCTGCCAGTGAGGAGGGGCACAAGAAGCGGAGAGGGAGCAGAGACAGGACACCTGACCCACACTAGCCAAAAGGGTATTCCATACCATAGAACATCATGTTCAGTATGGGGGGAGTTGGCTGGGAGGCACCAATCACTGCTCAGGTACAGGCCAGGTATCTGTCAGGAGGTGGTAAGCAATCGTATTGTGCATCACTTGTTTTCTTGGGGTTTACTCCTCTCTTTCTTTTTCCCTTTAATTACATTAGTATTACTATTAGTAGTAGTAGTAATAGTAGTATTAGTATTAACTTTATTTTAATTAATAAACTGTTTTTATCTCAACCCATAGGGTTTTACCTTTTTCTAATCCTCTTCCCCATCCCACCAGTGGTGGGGCAGTGAGCAAGCAAGAAGCTGCATGGTACTTAAGTTGCTGGCTGGGGTTAAACCACAACAGGTTCCTATGCTAATTTAGTAATACAGAAAGGACACTATTAAATGCACGTTTTAAGACTAATGCTGCAGCACATACACATTCTGTTGCTATTTCTGCCTCTGAACTGCATATCCATCATGTTTTAAGACTCGCTTTATTTCCCACCATGTAGATGCACTTAATTAAAACACCTAATTTAAAGAGACTCATAGTATACTAATATTTAATGCATATTAATATGGAAGCCTAAATTTATGAAAAAAAAAACCAAAAAAAGCTCAGAAAAGATTGGGAAGCAGTGATTTCACAAGGGACTAACCACTTCAGATGATGTTCTTTTCAGCTGCAAAACACTGGATGTATCAAAACCCCTTATGTTTACGAAACACTGAGCTTGCTATCCTGTGACTTAGTGTTTTCACATGTACCTTGGGCTAATATACAAAATTAATATCTCTTTTTAAAATATCTTCAAATATTATTTTTACAAGTTTGATATATTTTCTATATTTAAAAGAAGGAGGTGTTGAGGTATAGACATTCCCCTGCAAGCAAATCTGTTCTTTCCTATCCTAATCTTTCCAAAACCCAAGGAAGGATATGCCTTATTTTTATTTCTTTTTTTCTACATTAGGAGTAGCTCTTAAAAAAACAACTCAGGGGATTTTTGTTTTTAAATTTTAATGAATTCTCAGACCTATTTGGAAATATAAAGTAAACAGACATGGATAATATAATTACCGATGCTGTTTTCCAAATGATTCAATTGCAGGCAGAAGTCTCACGGGAGACAGCATTTACATACAGTGATGACTCTGATAAATGTTTTCTTGTTTTGGTTTAATAACATAGTAATTTCTGTATTTCACGGGGATACCTGAAAGAAGATGATAATTGGTACAGCATTATTGCCTTGTCCTTTATATCTATGATCTTAAAGGAGAAACATCCCTTGAAATGTGATTGAATGAAGAATCATTAATGGAAGTTATGAGAGCTAATCAGACTGTCAGTCTGCATTTTTTGGTGTCCGGAAAACGAAAAGCAAGCAAGACACTTACTAGAACAAGTGAGACATGCTTTTTACTGTGATAAAGATGCAATCCAATACAAATCTACTGAATGTCATCTTCTCTTGGAGTCAGAATGACATCTCTATTCTCCACACTTTTAATCCTGAGGCACCTCACAGCAGCAACTGTCAAACTAGTGCTAATTCAAAAAAAGCCCTGGAGGTGAAAACGTTTGACAGCCTCTCTCACTTATCCAAATGAAAAATCAGGTTATTTCCCTTCCCCGATCTTTTTGTCCACTTCTGTACACACTTCCTTCACTTTGCTGTCATTTTCTTTGTCATTGATCCCCCCAATTTTTTCAAACTTAAGACCCCTTTTCCTCTGCCGTTAGTGATTCAAATATAATTATCTGCAGTGCAACATAAGACAAGGTGTGAATCACTTTGTACAAAATGTGAGAGTACCTTATTTTTAAGCTGAAGATCTCACCTGAAAAGAAGAAAACAGCCTCAATCCTAGTTCTGTTTTGCAGGAGGTCTCCCTGCTTCCTGAATATGTTAATTTACATAATTAACATTACACTTAATGTCAAGTAAAGATTAAGTAGAAAGATTTGTTATTGCCAGAGAAAATGAGAAACAATCTTCAAGAGCTTTGGCTGGTCTCAGGGTCTAATTCATTCTGTACTGGGTCTCTATTAGCTATTATAAAGACATGAAATCTGGACTAGTCCTTTAAATATAATGTATTTATGGTCATTTTGCACCTCTGTTGCTATGAACATAGTGAATTTCATAGCAGAAATTAAACATGCAGAATAATTGCTTAATCATTCCAAAGGATTTAAGGTCATTAAGTCACAAGATCATGCCTTTCGTAAATTACAAGTCATTGGGTCTTACTCAAAGACCCAGAGACTCTCATTACGGAGAAATTTGTCAGTGTCATGAAATGTGGGATGACATGGAAAGCCCCCAGCAAATTTTAACCGAATTAGTGTGGCTGTGACATGCGGTGCAGACATTTCAAGGTGGGTCCCAAACCCAGTGTGTATGCAATGAACCCAAAGTGAAACGTCTGCCATCAAAAAATCTGGCATATGGCTGCAGTCCTATATTTGGAGATGGCTTAGGCATCCCAGCAGTGTAGCATGTGTGCAGCCTCAAATTCTTCTTGTCATGGACTAAGTATGAGTACACACAGAACAAGAAAGGCCAAACTATTATCTATGCTTAAGGCCCCTGTCATGACTGGGATACGATTTGAATAGGTGCCTACGTAACAGTCATATCTCAAAGTTCCACAACTGAACAATTAAATTACTTTATAATGAAATCACTTAATTTATCAGTAAAAATAATTGCTTTAAGAAGCTGGAAAACAACATAAGACCTGCAAAGCAAGGGAATTTTTGTATTTCTCTTGTATCTTAACCAAAAAGTCAAGATTCAATGGGATAAATTTTGGCCAAATTCCCCAGCCACTGAGTGAAGTCTGGCAACTACAAAATACGTGTGCGTGTGTGCACATTCCCTGAACACTTGAGGGAGAATCTCATGTCTAAAAAGCCTCTTGTTCGGGATGATAAAAAAGAAGCAAACTGCACATTTTTGCACAAACTCTACTGATATTTTGTTCTTTTATGAATAATTTTTCTTGTAGCCTAATTATATTGACCATGGAGGAATTAATTCATTATTAACACAGCTTCACATTACTGTTTTCAGAAGATCCCTTAAAGAACTTTCATCCCAAAATCAGTGACATCAATAGGAGTGACATTCTCCATGAAACTCCGTGAGCTTTGGATTACATTCCATGTGTACAATCTTGTTTGTAAGGCTGATATTAAGCTGTGAAGAGCAGGACTAAATTCACCATCTTAGAGCCAGTAGGTTATCTCCAAAAGGATGGCATGGCTCTGATTCATTCATGAAACAAGGTTCACACAATCTGTTATGTATTACAGTTTGCCTGGCTAGATTTTCTTATTTGTATCATGGCCAAGACATTTCAGTGCTCCTGTTCCTTTGAGACCCTCTGTTTAAGATATGAGTGATTTCCAATCCAGAAAATTATTATTGCAATTAATTAATTGCCAATCATATCTTTATTAATAAACCCACCACTGAAAGTCTAAGTTTTGGTCTAGGGGTCAGGATTAACTTTGCATCTTGCATGTTGCTCCTCTGGACCTACCACAGGAAATAAACAGTGATAAGACAAGCAGGGTAATCTCTGTAGCCATCTCATTCCAGGCAACCTTCCACCAAGGAAATGATATATTTTATTGATCGAAGTGAAATTCATAGTGCACAAGAGAATGTCTCCATTGGGCAACCTGGTTCTCCTTCACTGACACAGTTATTTACCTTCCATTTGTTGCTTCCAAGTGAAGGATGAATTAATATTCTCATCCTTTAAAACAGGCTGCTGGGAAGATGCATCATTCTGCATAGATGATTCTTGCCTTTGGAAACCAAACTGGGTTTTAAGGAGGAGTTCTAAAAAAAACCATCATCTTTCCTGTGTGTGAGGCTGTATGTGCAAAGAATTCATAGCATTGAGAGGTGTACTAACATTTATGTCGCATTTAACTCTCTTTTTAACTGCCAAAACCACAACATTCCTTGATTCAGGGCCATTCTTATATTTCAAGTGGTAGTAGAGTCCCTGAGGAGACCATTCAGGCTGAGCCCTTGTGTAAAGGAGCAGCATTATTGCACATCATCCTGCACCTGCAATCTTAATACCCTCCTCTTGACGTCAAGGCGATTACCCATTCTGTATATATGAAAATCCATGAGGATTTATCATTTGCCTGGAAATGTATGTTTTGGCCTCGGATAACTAAGCACAGAATCTTGATTTTTTCCAGAATAACACGACTTGAAGAACAACTAGAACAAATAGTACTGACTTTCTCATTTTATTTTATAAATACCTCACAAATGTCACATTCCTGATCTGCATGTACTATCAGTTTTGAAATTCAAATGTTAGAACTCATAGAAGAATAAAAAAACCCCCTAATTCTACTCAATACACAAGTCTAATATCACCCCAGCTACCAAAGGGTGATATAATTTAAAGTTTTCTGCATAATTCTGTTATTTCATTCCTCTGGCAAATTTGCACAGAGAGAGTAGAAGCAAAGCTGTCAAACTCCTTCAGCACTGGCAACCAAACTGGGACCAGAGCCCAAGTAACGTCATGGCACTTACAACTGGGACCACAAATCTAAGATGAATTTGATTGTAGAAGTGAAGTTAATCGCCAGAAGTGCAACTGTAACTTGAGAGTAAAACTGAGGTATCACCATCCAAGGGATGCTTTACATTTCTTCCTTATAGCTGTCATGTGGATATGTTGACAGATACCCTGGAGCTGTCATAAGAAGTATCTATTTGACCATTTAGAAGTCACTAACATCCTTGCTTCACACATTGCTGTTCCTTACATATTGCTATAGATGTATTCTTCACAGTTCCTGGCTAAGCAGTACTTCATAATCTTGATTTGGTAACTAAAATCTCAAATAATGGAAAAGAATTGTCAGTTTTTTAAGGATTCTTCCCAACATCACAGTGTCTGGTCCACAGTCGTACAAGGGTAATACTCTGGACTTTTACTGAATTTAGGATCTTGCATTAGTTATTTGCCGAAGCAACACCTAAGTCTTGCCAGTTGTACTAATCTTTTCAGAATAACTTAGCTGAGATAGAATTTAAATGATAAATGGTAGAATTGAGAAAATAACTTCAAGCACAATGAGCAAAATGATTTAGCAGCACTAAGGGGGAAGCTTGTCTTTGTCTTGCTTCTGGTATAACAAAGGCAGTAGGTGTTAGTGAAGTACGCCAGACTAGAAACATCACAACAGCTTATATCATTTCACTGTGAACATTTCTATCAACAGAGCTTACTCAGTTTATAAATACAATGGGGCCCTGTATTCTCAATATTGCCTACATTGTAACGACAGCGTAAAACAATATGTTTTGCCTAAAATCTTCTCACCCTTCTTAGCTACATCTTTCAGGTCTTTCAGATCTTCTGTAATTATGGGATATAATGTGTTTAAAATAAAGGTCATCCATTTCAGTGAACTCTACTTTGTCAAGCACTCTCCATTCTAAAGCTTATTTGCTGATCAAGCGTATAAAATAATTACTGGGTTTGTACCATGTTTTAGTTTTCTTTCAGGCTGTTTGGATATTCACTGCCAAAGAAGCTGCTTAAAACTACAGAATCCTTATGGGGTTTAGTCATCACTAAGTCTTATTTTCTGAAGTAAATTAATGATTTGCTATTCCTAGAGACTTTACTGTGCTTATCACTGTATTAACTTGGATCAAAAAAATCACACTAAGCCATTTTTCAACCCTTGACAAAAATAGCCTAGAGACATTCTGGTGAATGAAGGTCTTGAGGGAGAAAAGGCAGGTATATTTTGAATAATCGAAATGTACTCAGTTAGCATCCAGTGTAGCTGTCAGAGGTTATTGCTAGCATTCAGAATCAGCCCTCCTTTCTACAGACAATAGTCAGAACATAGTGAGAGATGACGTTGAGAAGATCTGCATAAAGAAAAGCTGTGTTTAGCTGTTAAGGTTTTTGGCTTCGTTGTGAAAATCGCCTGGGTGTCAATTCACATTGCCATTGTGTAGGTGACACTTGGGAGATTGATTTAAGAAATCCAGCAAATGCTTGCACCAGGCAAGAAAGAAACATCTCAGAGATCTATCTCTGACAGAGGAGAGAGTGTAAATGAGAGAAAAGGTTTTGTGATGTACAGGTATTCACTTAAGAAAGCCAGAACCTGGAAAAAAGGCAAAAATGAAGGACAGTGTTGAACTATCAGCCAAAAAAAAAAAAGGAAAGAAAAGGTATCTCTTG
This sequence comes from Coracopsis vasa, assembly GCA_026283785.1. Taxonomy (NCBI): domain Eukaryota; kingdom Metazoa; phylum Chordata; class Aves; order Psittaciformes; family Psittacidae; genus Coracopsis; species Coracopsis vasa. The sequence goes on along the minus strand of JANHGB010009891.1, from coordinate 4,633 downwards.
TCCACAGAAAAGGAATATTGTATCCTCTTTTTTTCTTCCATGAAGCAGAAGTTAAAAGCCGCACTAAACCAGATCTCTGGCAGTCTAATGCAGTTGGAGGTATTTTTCCAATAGAAACCAGCTTTGTGATGGATATTAACAAGAGTCAAAGAGCTGAACTGGGAAGAACAGGTGGTTTGAAGGCCATGTCTTTAATTTAAAGATTCCTAGGGAAAAAAAACCTTTGATCAGCTGATCTTTGATTTCATACAGCCCCCATCTGTCAACATCCTCCTTCTTGCTTGGTTGGTCAAATACATTTCCATTTTGCGTCGCAGATTAAATGGGCAGGTTCACTTTAACCACCACAAAATCCATTACTTGGGGACTGAAGCACTGGGGCCACAGCTGCTGTTATTTCTTCTGAGGGACAGCACAAAGATGCTTGCCATACAGACACTGAGCACAACAGCGATACTCTGCTGCCAGGAGCTTACCATCTGAATTAAATAACTACAAAAAAGCAACCACAGGACATTAAGTCCTGAGGGATTTGGCAAGAAACTGAAGCTGGGTAAAGACTTCTAAGGTTTTTAAATAACTTTTTCCTCCCCACATGATTTTAACTCCCCTCTTGCATTTCATCTAACAGGCCTAGGGGTATTGAAAGCTCCTTGTAGCAAAAACTCGTGCTACATGTGTTTTCGATGCGTGGTACAACACCTTGTTTCTCTGGGCTGTACTATAATAGGAAGATTAGTTCCTGAGCTACCACATGTCAGAGAGAGTGAAATAAGCAGCAACTCATACAAACTAGCAATGATACACAAATTTCAAGAGATGTGGACAGCTACAAAGTCATAAGATTGGCATAACATAGAAAAACAGGTGACTTCAACTTGGACTTCACCTACTGCACTCATGCAGAGATTGTGATGCACTCTCTGAGCACTAGCTGAGAAACATCAAAGAAAACGTCAGAGAAGTACTTGAAAATAAGTAGGAAAAAAAAAAAAGTAGTGCTTCTGGCACCTCTGGAATATTTTCCTGAAACATTTAAATAAGCATCAATAATTAGGAGTTAAATATTTTGATGTAATGCAACTGACAACAGGACAAACGCATCCTCTCCTGGATGTTCTTATAATTGTCCTGTAGAGATGCTGCCTAATTTGCTGCTTAGCAATTCCCAAAGATCCAGTGATAGGGAGATTTATTTCCTATGTTAAAATTTCCTTGAATTGTAGCTAGGAAGAACAATTGGCTCTAAGAAACTTGTCAAATTTGAAAATTACATTGTCCTGCATAAGGAGAAATAACAGGTTGAGAAAGTTGGGGCTGTTCAACCTGGAGAAGAGAAGCTGCATGGAGACCTCAGAGCAGCTTCCAGTATCTGAAGAGGGCCTAAAAGGCTGCTGGAGAGGAACTCTTCATCAGGGACTGTAGTGAAAGGACAAAGGGTAACGGGTTAAAACTTAAACAGGGGAAGTTCAGGTTGGATATAAGGACGTTCTTTACTGTGAGGGTGGTAAGGCGCTGACACAGCCTTCTTAAAGAAGTGGTAAATGCCCCATCCATGGCAGTGTTCAAGGCCAGGTTGGACGGAGTCTTGGGTGACTTGGGTGAGGCTGGGAGGTTGGAATTGGATCATCATAAGGTCCTTTCCAACTCTAACTATTCTATGATTCTATGATTCTATGTTTAGCCATATCTCTGATTCTTCTGTTCTTTATCATGTTTTCTTTCTGTTGGCTACTGTAGTCAATAAAATGAGGATATAACCAGAATCCACTGAAATGACTGTGAACTTATACTGTAATTCAGATTAATTTTAGTGCATGATCTGGTTGGTTTGGCTTTTTTCATGAGATCTACAATAAAATTTCATGTGGATCTGGTTTCAACAATGCAGTTTGGGTATACTGCAAGAATGACTGAGGTGATTAAATGCATTCTATCCCTCAAATCAAGTTAAATATATTTAGAAATTAAGACTGAAAAAATAATAATCATGTAATCCAAGAGTCTAACTGGAACACTGAAAAATGAAATGGTCTAATTCATGTGTCTCTTATGGTTTGTAGCATTTAATGTTTCCCTTCCAAGTTAATTAGTGGTATTTGGAATAGAATACAATTAGAAATACAACCTAAAATGCAAAGAAAGGCCCATAAGATTGCTTTACAATTCAGAGAATTATCTGTATAATCCCTTGTCTATGATTTTCACCCTTGTGGCTTGGTAAATAATTTCTTTGTCATTTCATACACATGCCCTGATTAACAAAGGATTGATTATTTCCTAAAACAGTTTTGTAATTAATACCAAAGTCACATCCCATCCCCCTTGTTGATCCTTGCCTCTACATGTTTCGGATAAAATATAATTGTCTTAATTCTCTCTGGATTGATTAGGTATAATGTTCAAAGGGGAATCTACTTTATTACTGACCTAACATACCTTTGTTAATAAGAATTTTTTTACTCTGCACTTCAAAGATGAAAGTTTCTTAATTAACAGCAGAAGCTTTACTGAACCAAGTCTATTACAGTCACATTGCCATTTCCTGGGGCTCTATTATTTTCTTTATTAACAAAATCCATTTGAGATAAAGGCTTGAAAATAATATTTAGACACAATGAAAAACACACCGCCCTAACACCGTTCATACTTTTAAAATCAAAGTTTAAGAACTAGAGGTTTGATGTAATGAAGAACATTTCAAATACTGTTCTTGGAGTGGAGTTCACCACTTAACTTCCATTTGGAGGATTTAAATGGGACTCGAGTGGTGCACATGCCTTCAGATCTGCAGGGGGCAAATTTCACCCTTAATCAAGGCAGTTTTCACTACACTATATGAAAAGTGATATTTGCTAGCTCTGAAAATTTCTCTCATTTTTGTTTTCATCAATAATGTGCTATTTTTATGGTTACATTTATGGTAGTCAAGGTCAAGAAAAAAAATATTTGCCAGGAATAAAACTATGCTGTAACCATTTAAGCCATTATAGTTTAACAGTCAAATAAAACATTTCATATTATGTCATGATATTTTGTATAATGCATCAACATGGAAAACCTGGCCAGAAGCCCTACAAATAAATTTTATTTATCTATATTGATATTTACTTGGCTATTTGTGGTATTTGAAGACTACATAAGCATTAATGGCTCATCTTTAACTAGTGCTCCTTTAGTATTGTCAATGCCCACTATAAAATAAGAAGAGAAATAAAAGCCAAATGATGTTCCTTATGATTATCTGTTGACATAGGAATATTCGATTTAAGCATCTCAGCAACACACATTCACTCTGAAACAAACTACTGAAAAACTGAAGCCTGGGGAATCACAGAAACATAGAATAGTTATGGTTGGAAAGGACCTTAAGATCATCTAGTTCCAACCCCTAATAGAGACATGAAGTAAAGTTCTCAGATGTAATACCTGATTTTCAGTACACAATATAGGCAGCTCGACTCATTGACATTAATATTAATTAGATCTGTAAAAGACTGCAAGGAGCATTAGTCATCACTGTGCCATTGAAGCCATCCTAAATTTGATGACTGACACTGACCTCTACACCTCACAGAATATAGTCAAATTATGATCTCACGTTTCAATATGCAAACATGAGGGAGAGAAACCTGAAATCCTCAGGACTGAAGTAGTTAAGTGTTTAGCAATTTTATTCTGATATTGTTGAAAGAGTTGCCAACAGGTTTTAAAAAGTTGTCCTTCTGGGAACATAAAGAAGAGAGAGCTGTTTGAAAATGGATTTTCATTAGCTTAAAAAGAGGACTGTTGAGCTTCCCTGAGACAACTGAAGAGATTCTTTATTGCTGAACATTTCTATGAAATACTACCTTTTTTATACTTTTTTTTTTTACTTGCAGAGAATTAAAAGTAAGGAAAGAATGAAGCAAATATTCACTGAAAGGAGCCGTAATGTACTGGCTATCACATTAACTGTATATTTCATAACTAGGAATGTATGTTGGGTATCTACAAAAATCGAAAGAAATTTTGGAAAAAACAGATGATGTTTGGAATGTCAGTGAAATCGATCAGAAAAATAAAATAAAATGTATAAAAATTCCTTTGGTTTTGGAAAAGGAAAACATTTTGAGAGTATTAAAGATACAGATGGCTGCATTATTCATATGTAGTTTGGTCACAGTATTTGCCTTCTTTTATCTCTCAGAGTACATGTTAGCACGGAAAATCACTTTGTTTTGTTTTTTCTTCTTCTTCCAGGGTTCTGAATTTCAACTACCTCTATATCACTGGTGCATTTTAATTTAGACACCATGTGCCCAAATACAAAGTGGAAAAATTTTGGGTAGGCAGCACCTCAACAAAAAAGAAACTGGAGATTAAGAAAGATAGCCCAGTACAAAGATATGCTGTCACTCAGAAAACTAACTTCAGACCAACTTCATAAACAAATTCATAAGGGTTATAGTTAAACGACATCAAAAGCAGTGTGACCAGCAGGTCAAAGGAGGTGATCCTGACCCTCTATTTTGCTCTCGTGAGACCTCACTTGGAGTATTGGGTACAGCTCTGGCGTCCTCAACATAAAAAGGACATGGAACTGTTGGAACAAGTCCAGAGGAGGCCACGAGGATGATCAGGGGCTGGAGCA
>JANHGB010009890.1:0-18474 GCA_026283785.1 Coracopsis vasa | reverse complement strand
AGCTTTTCAGCACTATGCCTGCACTATATTGCCACTCATGTTTGCTGACAACACAGAAGCTACTGGGTTGAACATAGATGGGCTGTTTATTGGCCTCTTCTTGGAGCCCTTTATTTCCTACTTCATCACTGGGGTGATTTTTAGTTAGCCTTTAGTGCCAGAGGGCACAGCTGTTGCCCGAGACATTGTTCCTAGGAGCTGAATTGTTTTCTGTTACTCTCCAGCCATCTGCTTCCATGTGCAAGGGGCAATACAGAAAGACTTTCTGAAGCCCTCATAGTCGTCAGTCTAACATGATCAAGAGCTCTGCAGATAACTAGCTGAGAAAATGTGTCTGGTTTCAAGCATTGTTTCTGTCAGCAAGAAAAACATAGGGGGTCTGGAGAAGAGGGGAATGGTAGACTTGCTAAATGAACTTGGCTAGTATGGATGAGGGCAAGCCAAAATTCAGGCAGAACTTCTAAAATGGAGGTAGGAGGGAAGGTCTGTAAGCAGCAGTGTGCTAGGGAATGACCATGTCAGAGCCGGAGTGAAGCTTTTGGGGCTGGGTGTTTGAAACTCCCTTTGTGTTTGCAGCAGGCCTTATTAGTGGCTTTCATTCAAGGGAGTCAAGGGAGCTTATGGACCAACATTTGAAAGCAGGATATAGGGAATTATTAGAAAGTCAGAGGTATTCAGTGAAAGGCAGAATACAACCAGACCTGAATTGAATCTTCTACCTCCAACATAGCATCACCATGCCATGAGCACGGGGAATGCTTAGGGGCTGAAGTAATGAGGTAAAAGATCTTAATGAAACTTGTATGTTACCCAACTACTTCACAGGAAGTGTCTGCTAGGAAGCTGAATTAATGAGGTAACTATCAGTGAGCCGTACTGGCTTATAATTTAACTTCTGCTGGGATTCTTACCTTTTTGCAATCAAAATGCTGTGTTAAGATTTCACTGTTACAGCTCAGATGCTGATGAGACCCTCCTCCTGGATGACAATTTCTGTGTAACCCTTTTGCTCTTCACTGGAAACCCATGCCGTGCTCAGCACAGCTGGCTTTAAAATTCTGCAGGGTTTTTAAAGAGAAGAGTCATGCTGTCCAGCAAGATAAACTACCCTAGAATAGAACTGTGTGTCTGGGAGGTGGAGCTGCAATAAAACCATGCCCAAGCAGTTTATGTGCAAGTGTACAATAGTTAGCAGACTTTGCTGCTTCATGTGTTCAGAAAGCGGAGCATCTAGCTAGAGCAGGAACTACTGACAGCTTGGGAATCCTCACAATTTCCTGAACCTGCCAGGTTTGAAATCTCTTTGTCCTCTGGTTCCAGCCTTACTCCTGCTACAAGCGCCACCTCCAATGGTGCACAATGGTTCTCTGATGGCAACAGTCTTAAGGCTTGGGGATTTGTAAAAGGGATGAAATTTTATTAGACTTTTGACCTAATAATGAATCTTGCAGCATTTTTAACACCAGACTGAGGGGGACAGACCACCCTTGCAATTTCCTCTGCCTGCTGGAGGAACCTGTCTCAGATTTGCAGCACATTAGCAGAATCGAGGAAAAAAAACCGCTAAAGTGCAGGCCAGGCTGTGTCTGGTATTTTCTCAATTGGTATTTCTCTCCTACGCAGAACACTCAGAAGACAAGCATTACAGGTGGTGAACAGGGCTTTAAATATAGGTGGATTCTCAGTGATTTACAGGGTGGATTAGGCATCTTATTGTGGAGATCACTCCACCACCAAAATGAGACAAAATAGTTCTGATTGAAGGCAGTGATCAATCATCTTTCAAATTCTGACACTGTGAGGCAAAGTTTACATCAGAAATCTGCTAAGAAGTATCTAAATGTGTTTAAGTACATCTCATTTGGCTAAAATTCAGAAGCTCACAAGCAATAACAAGTAACTTCAGGTTATGGCTGTGCTATCAGATCTAAATGCAAGGACTGAAACACACCTGACACTGCAGCTAAATAGCTCTCTCTCTTCTTCTTCCAGGTGAAGAAGATTGCAGCAGAATATTATGATAACCTTCCACATCACCAGTCCTGGATTCGGGTTCTGTGGGACTTCATTTTTGATGACACTATTGGTCCTTATTCAAGGGTTAAGAGACTATGCAAGCTGGCAAAAGAAAGCTAACGGACTAGCTCTGCCAGCTGCACTGGTGTTTTGTTTGTTCATTTGAATTACTTTTCTGCAAAAGTAGGAGGATGTTTGTGTGTACTGAATTAGCATTGGTGTGTGCTCCTTAGACGAAGAGGATAAGTATGGAAATGGAGCAATTGGATGCACTATTTTAGACTATTGATACTTTTTAATAAAGGATATTTGTGTATGTAACCTTGAGAAAATAGATTAGAGTAAGCTATGATTATGTGAACCTTTGGCCCAGGCTTAGTATTAACTTCCTGGGCCACATGTGCCTGCATCTGAATTTTGGCCTTATCTGCAATGTGGAATGCTTGGTGCGTGTAGGTGTGAGCATGACTGTGTGTAGTTTTGGACTGGTTTCTCTTCATGCCAGGTAAGATGTAGATGCTCTGTGTGCACAGGACTGGGGAAGCAGGGAGGACTGGCACACAGTAGTAAAGGATACTTTCTGAAGAACACAAGAGTGGCTTTAGTTCAATATCATATCTAACCTAGTATCTTCTGATAATTGCTGGTAGCAAAGATTTTGTATATGCAATGGAGTACGTGTATGATTTTGTACATTTGTATCATTATTTCAGTAACTGCTGTTTGACCTTTACTCCAGGACTTTGTCCAAACCTTTTCTGAATGCCTTTCTGTTCTTCAGATATAACTCTTTGTAGCTAACTGGCAGAGCTGAACTGTGATGTGGAGAAACCCTTCCTTCAGTCTTCTGCTGGCTGCCTGATCAGCAGCATGGATGTGCACATGGAGAAACCGGGCACCCCTTTCTCACCCACCTGTTCAACAGTATTCAAAACTTTGTGTTTCTCATCCGTTTCCTCACTGTAAGTCTGTTTGGGAATGGAAAGATTCTTGTTTTAATTACTGCTTGCCAAGGTTGGTAATATTTCGGATCATCTTTCTTGGTCTTCTCTACATTATACCCCTTTCTGTGTGTAGGAGTTAGGAGTATGTGTCAGTGAAGACATGGAGATATTACAGTGGTATTTGTTCCTAACTGCTTTCAGAATAATTGTAAGTTTTTTCCTCTGTCATTCAAGGCACACAGACTTGACATTTGGGAAGCATATGATTCTCCAGCTCTTCAAAAGTTGCCTCTGATGGTGTTAAAGAGATACACTTGGAGCTAGGGTTGTTTCTCTCCCTACATGTCTTACTTTGGGCTATTGACATTAGCCTTCACTTGTCATTTCCACCCACTGGAATAGTTAAATCGTCCTGCCTGAACTCTCAAACTATAAATTTCTGCTATCATCAATAATTCTGTATCATCAAAAACCTTAATCATCATACCTTTCTCCAAGCAGAACGGTATCTTGGGGGGCAGGAATTCAGATGCCATCTAATAACTTTGCCCCACCCTGGAAAGCTGACAACTTATTTCTATCCTTAGTAAATGGTTAAAAGAGAGATCTAATAAAGGCCTTCTTATACTGTAACCCTCTAACAATTTAACTTTTATGTTTTCTCCTGGAAATCCATGTCTGTAACAAAGGAAAGGATTATAGTGCATTCTCATTGGTTCCTCAAAGTATGTTATCAGATCTGGGAAGCCCAATTTCCTTAATATGAATAATTTCATTCTTTCCTTCTACAGCACTGGATCCAGTAAGTAAGTCTGTCTGTTTGCTACCTGGCATATCAGGCAACCAAGCTAGTTTGCTCCAATTTGGGTTCCTCCTCTTCCATTTTCCCTTTCTCCATTTTTCTCATCTGTCTGATGAATCTGGTAAATATACAGGTTTGCCCAGCAGTGCAAGATCCTTTGTGATGCAGGGCCGGAATACCAGTTCATTCAGATACTGTTTTGGTCAGTGCGCTGTGCTTCTGGAAAAGAAGAGGAAGAATGGGGCCTACTCTGACACTTCAGACTTAACTGGTTCTTCAGTGAAGAACGTACTTAAGATATCTTAATTATTAAAGCCTTTTTTTTTTCTCCCAAAGGAAGAGGCTTTGGTGTGGGAACCTCCATTAACTTCATTGTATCAGTGCTCATGTCAGGAAACTTCAAGCTTTTATTAATTCACTTCAGTGCTGCTGGCACTTCACGATCACGTACTCAACTTCATGTATCCTTCCTGAGCCCTCTTGGCTGACTTAGCAAGTTAATATAATAACCACAATAAAGATTATACTATCTATCTTCCTCAACCTGACTATTGTCCTTCTCCTCTGTGCCAAATGACCTTTCTATAGTTCTTTACTCAGCTTTTTCATGATGCACTGACATATGCGGTATACAGATTACTAGCCTAGCCTGACACAGAGATTACGCTGTAAACATGAGTAACCAACCTGGCTACTGCTTCTTATCCTGCCTCCCATCAATATTTTCATCATGGTCCCAGCTTGCTTTGCCTGAGTAGTTCCTGCTCTGTGCTTTCCACCTCAGTGGGAATTTGAAGTGGCTGGAAGCCTGGTACGGGCAGTTGTGTGGTGCAAGCTGTTTCACTGCGTGTGGGTGTTGCTGAAGAAGGCTGTGATCCCATCCTCTCCATGGGTTCTTGTCTTGGCCACAACCATTAATGCTGGCAGCAGGGTTTTTTTTGATAACCACAGAGCATGCGGGTCTGGGTTAAAAATACATTAGGGCTACCTATAGGTTTATTCTCTTCACTTAATAATATATTCAGATCCACTTCACTGTGTGGCCACACTAATGCTCTAGCAAGAGGAGACAGTAGTAAAATCGCTGTATTGGAGTCAACAGTGGAGGTTAATTCCCCCTTTGATTTCTGCTATGTAAAATGCCTATGGCCTGCCCTGTTGTAGCAGCTCAACAAGCCCAGCATGAAAGGACACCCTTCTCCACAAACAGGCAACCTGACTTAGTGTCTGGGAGGGGAAATCCTCTGGCATTGCCACTACTGCAAATAAGCCACCCTGGGCACCCCTGCTCCCATAAACTGGGAATCAGCAAAGCGCTAGTGCTGCCAGGTCTGCTCTCCTGCTTCTATCAGCCAAGCTTCCCCTTCCACTTGGGCACACCTTGTTCCTACAGCTATTAAGTGGCCTTGTACAAATGTCAGCTTATTATGTCTTAATTATATGAGGCCTGCAAAGGCAGAAGAATAATGTAAGAAAAACTCATTTACAGCAGGTGGCTGATGTCAACAGAGGGCACACCATATCCAGGGTGTATGCTTGGCCTCAGTTACAACACGGTTATTACTGACCTTAGGCATAATGTCACATTCCAAGGGAGAAAGTGAGCTGTGCCAGCCCCCAACTTCCTAAAGCTTAATTAAGATTATGGGAGAGTTTCACAGAATGGTTGTGATTACCTGAGAGGCAGCAGTTTTGAAAAATACTTGACATTGTCAGGTTTGCCATTAAATGGGTTTATAACTAAGAAAAACATGAGCTACTGTATGAGATCATTATAATCTTTGCTGTTACTGATCCTTGCCTGTGTTCTTCATACTGGAAAGGCTCCCTCTTGTGCTTCTGAGGCTGTTGTATTGTGGTGCACATCAGTGTCCGACAGCTTTAATTCCCATGTGAAATCTTACCTCACTGTTTAACCTGTCTCTCACCTCCTGCTGGCATTAAACGGCTAACAGCCATCAGGCTCAGGCTGGACCTCACTGTTGCATTAAACAAGGACTTCTGTATTTAGTCTGCAGTAGACCCACATTGTAAAGACCAAATCGTCTTTAGGCAGACTTAATCTGAAGCGTGCTAAAGAGCAATCCCACGCTTTCCAAGCCAAAGCAGGTAATATTTTACAACTAACTGCAAAGCACACCCCACCCTGCCTCCTCTCCTGTGTCTGCTCAGGCTCCCTCCTCCTCCTCTGTGGTGCTGGCTGGGCAGAGCTGTCAACCCACAGTGAGTCTCAGTCACTTTCCTCTCATTAACTCAAGTGACGTAAAAGTGCAGCTCAAGTGATGAATGAAACAAAGAAAGGCAGGGCCATGTGGACAATAAACAGTTTATTACCAATATGAACACAGATACTGTGATGCACTGACGTACCATTTTTTTATATTGTGATAACTCTGAGACAAAGAACTCGTTGGCTGACAACTAACATGTCTCTTTCTTCTTGTGATGCCTCAATACATTTCTGTTGGCAAAGGATCTTCATTTACATTGCAGACTACTAGTAAAATTACTTTGAAGTCATCTATCAAAAGCAAATGGTTCACGTGTGTTCTTATCTACTACTAAAAAGAAAGGTAATACATTTAAATAAGCAAATACAAAATACAAAAAAGGCTGACAAATCCAATGTGCAGTGTCAGATGAAATCTAAAAAATCCAGAAATTTAAAATTTAATATTCTTTAGATTAAGACTTTTAAAATGAAGCGAATCCAAGGCAGCAGCAAGCTTCAAAGTGTGCTGAGTCTGCTAATAAAAAGGGTATAAGAACAAAGACAGTGCCGGTGTCCTCTCTCACCATCTTGCATGACCTTGGTACACTTAGAAATGATCCGATCTTCCTAGCATTCTTAGTACCGTCCAAATGCTTTGCAATCATTATGTTGTACTGATTCTACTCAACTCCTGCCGTATGGCTAGAAAACCAAATCAAAAGGTTAATGCGTAATGTCACACCCAGTGTGATGGAAAATGCTAAGTATAGAGGTTGCAGAAAGTACACGCTGGTAAAAGGATGAGTGGAGGGTAAAAGGATGAGTAAGGGTAAGCAGCTGTTTGCTTGCAAACTGCAGTACTGGTGTAAGAAGTTGCATCTGAGGTTTATGTGCATGTCTTATTTTGCACTGGAATGAACTAGGAAGGCTCTGAGGGCCAAGCTGCTGGGACGGTAGCGAGGATCTCCTCAACTGCAAATTGCCCAAGGGTTTCTGAGCACACAGGTCTAGGGCAAGGGGATAGCGAATGGATTTTAGCTGTTTTACAGTCTCCTCTCTTTCCCCTTCTGTGTCAATCTAAGATGGGGAGTGCAGGGTGTGGAAATGCATCTTCATATGCCCTAATGCGGGCTTCAGATAGGGATTTTGCTGTGCATTTCAATAATGGCCCTGAAAACCACATTTAGTTATATATTGCAGAGCAATTTATAAAACAGTACTGATACATTTAGTAGAGTTGTACTTTTCAATAAATTATAAAAATACACGGCTATTTGGAAAGCTGCAATTGAATGAAGGTCTGAAATAGCTCTTCAAGAATAGGAAACCTACAGAAGATGCTCGGGATGGATTTTCAGTTTGGTACCTTTGTCCCCTCCTTACCCCAACCTGTGTGGTCGGCTAGTTACAAGCGATTTCACGCTCCCTGATTGTGATAAACTGACATGCTATGGGAAGGCCCTCTCTCATCCTCTCACCTGTGAGAAACATCATCCAGTGAATTTCTCTCAGGCTGGGGGTGAAAATGCTCATCAACAGCATAAAAATAAAGGATGTAAACACAATGTCACGATCAGAGCTCACTTAAAAGTAGACGCTTGTTCTTCAAACGTGTGTATAAATCAGAGATGCTCACAGAAGTCTGAAAACACCAGGGAACTCTCTCCAGTTCCTATCATCTTATCTATGGGAAATTAGTCATAAAGATGAGAAAAATAATAATTTTTCTCTTTCTTACCATCAATTATCTCCTCTTTCACTTTGTGTAACTCTCTTACAACTTCCTCCAATATTTCCTGATGAGACAAAACACAAGTCAGCTGCTCAGAATTTCCTTCTAACTGGTGGAAGAAAATGCAAGTTTAACATGGTTGTGCTTGTCCCCCACCTCCTCTGATGATCAGAGCCTAGCACTACTAACAGCTACATCTGCACTCCAAGGCCAAAGATGCAGAAGATGCTGGCATATTTATTTGCACATTTCTGTACAGACATCTTGATGAAATAGCAGTGAGATTGTGCTCTCTTGCTGCTTACCATCTAGCCCTCCTCTAAGCACCTAGTTGTAGAGGAAATCAGAAGACTGAACAGCTGTTTTGCTTGTACAGCGCATGCATGGGGGAGAATGGGTAGCTCACCAAACCTCTAAGGTGTGAAAGACCTTTACACTCACCTGTTTCATTCGATCAAAATCTAAGGCATCCATAGCCACATCATTGCTGCTGCTCACTGGCTTCATCCTGGAGAAAGGGAAAAAGAACATTAAAAAAGCCCATCAGTTCCTCGCAGTGGACATTAAGCTACACCTGCCTGATAGTGTGGATGAAACGCACCCCAGAGCAGGAGCACCCATGTTTGAGTGCTGAACCGGAGGCTCCCTATTGTGCTGCCCAGGAGCACTTGGCAGCTGGCGAGCAGCACTGCTCCTGTTTGCAACCTGACCCTCAAAGATGCTGCTTTCTCCTATTGCAGACATACTGGAGGGAGTGCAAAGACTGCAATGAAGCTTAATTTACTGGGATTTTTTTGGTGTTGGGAGTCTCAATGATTTCAGACTAGAAAATGCTGAGATGTCTCCAGGGGATAAAGCCTGTTTAACAATGTGTTTTATTACAGCATTTGCAATTTGCAAGCTAGATGTCTGGTTTTCTCTCACAGTCTGTTTTCTGTACAGCAACCCTCTCTTAGCCACCTAGACTTCAATTGGTGCTAAAGTAATAGCAGAAAACAAGTTAGAAAAATATTACAGGAAAAGTAATAACCCAGTAATCCTTTCCTTGGAAGGCCTGACTGAGTCAAGTGGAGCTTGTTGGTAGCACTGTGTAGCACAGGTACTTTTTCTTGAGTCATAAACAAAACCAATCTGGCTAGTACACTTGAGTGCTATCGATCTTCCAGGATGTTAATAAGTCAGTGGGCTGAACTCTGATGATGGCTGATAAAATAAATGAAGGAAGAGGAAGCTGCTTAACTTTCTCTTTTAATCAGTAACTAAAAAACTTCAAAAATTAACTATGCTATCTAAATAACAGGAAAAGCTTCAAATAACTTTGCCATCATCTTTGGGCCCAAACTGGGAGATGGTGGAGGTTCTGTCAGTCCTGAAGGTATGCTTGGTCTAGCAACCCTTTCTCAGGAAAATCTTAACAGGTCTCCTGCTATCTCACAGATAAGCTGGGAATTAAGACAGATACAAATGCCATCAAACTGAACAGGAATGGAAACAGGTCACTGCTGAGAGAGAGCTTTGGAAACCTGCTTTGCTTCTGCCACAGAAGTTGTTTGAGCAAGCAAAGACTGAGCACCACTTCAGATATTAAACTAAGAAAGGATTTTTTCCCACTGAACTAGTCCTCCTCCCAGGAAGGAATGGCATTATAGAAGATAGCTGGTGAAAACTTGATGGCTGTTTTAAATAGCCCATGCTTCATTCCCAATTGAAAAAATGAATAGCCTTTCTATATTGAAACTCTCGCCTTTTTCCTAGAACCAACATGTCCCATTGGTTTTAGGAGAACTGGAGAGACTATATTTTGTTCTAGTAACACTGATGCATCCCTCTGAATGTTTGGGCAGGGCATGTTCCAGCATCTTTAACACAGCAGCAAGTACATGCAGATAGTTACCACTGGCAACTTTCTCTCTGCAGACTATCAGCACTGTCATATACATAATAGTGTAAACTAAAAGACATCTCTTGCAGTGAATGGTAAACATACATAAGCCTGTGTTCTGCCTCCTTATTCAGCTTATCCATCCATCTCGGCGTCCACTACCGCAGTAACACTGTGTCATTCAAGACCAGCACTGGAAGGAAGTATCTTTAGCTGTCCAACAAACTTTACCTCAATCTTTGTGGTGGTAAGAATATGGGTGATAAAACTGCAGCTTGGCTGTTCACATTGATGGGACATTTGGAGTCCTACTTTAGGCTTCTTGGCTTTTGACACCTGCCAGCTTTTATACCCTGTATTTCTGAACACCTTTTCTGTGGCTAGGACTTTTTACAGCTTGATGTTATTGACTTATTGCACCAAGCTTTGCTGCTCTTTCTCATGCACCCACTGCAGTTGCATGGATGGAGGAATAGCTTCCCTTCTCCCAGCTGCAAGCTCCTCAGACATTTCTGCCTTGGCTTTGAATTTCTGCAGAGGTTGGACAATGAAGACCTCTTCTATTGGCAGGGTCATCCTGTACCTGCTGTAAAAAGATGCTCCAAAACCTGCCTTTCACATGGCACAGTGCACTGCCAAGCTCATGCCTCTGCTTCACAAGCATAGATGTTTTAAGCGCTTGCTTAAAGTGTGATTAATGTCTGTGATGCCTGTGCACACCTGAGCAGGGGGCTGTTTCCATGGAATAAGCCTTTGACACAACACATTCCACCTTCACACTTCGTGCAGCGACAAAAAAAGCAGAATGTAAGAGAATGAGTAAAAGACGTCACAGAAGACAAACATTAGTGCTGAACGATGGGATTAGCCAAAGGACAAGCCAAGATGGTTAAGAAGCCAGGCAGCTAGCCAGTACCTAGAAGACACGTGGGATTGTGTGGGGCTCTTAGCTTCACAGCTCTTCACCACTGATGGATTTCTATAGCAATGGAATGAAACAAGAAATGAGTTGTGCACATGCCACGGGACAGCATGACCATCCCAACTGCTAGTCAGCCAGCGGGACACCCCATGCAGCTCACCTAGAAAGTAATGAAGATACAGGCTTTTCAACAGAATTGCTCCTTTCCCATGGCTTCTTCCCAGAGTCTGGAAAACAAAAATGAAAAGTTACTGTTGATTATTTTTTCTCTAAAGATAAAAATATCCTGAAGTTTATTGTCTTACACAGCTGCTTTCATTCAGTGAGGATGAGCGACTTAGAAAGATCCAGAAAAGCAGGACTGATTGAATGAATGAATATTGAATGAATATAAGAGGTTGCCTATATTACAGAGAAAGCACTGGCAAAAATCTGCTTAGTGATCTCTTTAATTAGGCACCAGATAGATAGTTAAACAATACTAAAAAGACATGGAACTGGATCACTAGGAGGAAATGCATAAATCATTTCTATTAAGAAATACAGCCTAATCGCTACAAGGCTTAGTTTATTAAGTACAATCCTTACTTATATTTTAAGTCCAAAAGGCCTAGTTTTTTTGTTTGCATAGTTGGCAGAAAATATGGGTGTATCTAAAAAAAGGGGGTGATACCCCCATGATGCAAATCTCCACAGAGAATTTAATGTTGTCTAGATTTCTAACTTGCAGAACATTCCTAAAAGCTGCACTAAGCAACCTGTTACTGAAAATGCTTACTATTGTTTTAATCCCCACCTAAAATAAAGTGAACTGTTTCAGAGACTTCAGTAACACACAACTTCATGCACAAGGGTTTGCTCCTCTGTGAGGTCCTAAAAAGCTCCTTAAACAAATCATATCACTCTCAGGAAATGTCTAGATATCATTCCTCATTTACACGCGCCTTTCTCCTGGCTTCTTCCCCTTTCCTTGCAAAGCACGCAAATAGTGGCTTTATTCCAAAAGGAAGCTGGTATGGTTAAATACTCATTCCCTTCAGAAAGGTTTCTTTTAGCACGTATGAAAGCCAAGACTGGCGCAAGAATGAATCTGACTGGCTTGCAGCTTATCTACTCAGAGACAGTCATTTCAACTCATCATAGGAAAAACATACTTTGGGGGCTCCTTAATTTCACCTAGCAAATCTCAGGATCAGGCTCACTGCAACAAGCTACCAAGACCCATTCCCCAACTGCATAAACCAGGAGACAGCTACACTACAAAAAAGAAAATAATACATCTTGTTTACTCTTAGAAGATTTCACAATGTTGAAGACACAGATCCTTAGTTACATGACTGGACCCTGTTAACTAAACTGGCTGTACTGGCATTTTCTTGGCTGTGAAGTGTATAAAATCACAATCTCATGCTGAGTACAGTTTTTAAAACAACAGATATTTGAGAATTTTTCTCTTAGTTGCATTCAGAAGTTGGATGATGAACCCAGAGTCTGGAAGTGGTGGAAAAGACTAGATTAAGAAGATAACTACAACACTAGTAGTTTGATTTAATACCTGATGAATTTTGCTGCTGCTGGGTGGAACCTCGTGAACTGGGGGAAGGAGAGGTGCTAGCATCATCCTACAAAGAGAAAAACAGGACATTACTGAATTCTGGAGATGAAGCAGAGTCCTCTTCTGCTCTGTAGACCAGTTGCAGCACAGGTGGTACAAAAGCAAGTTTCCTCCAAGCATGTCTAACAGGCACTGCTGCCAAGGTATGGGCTCAGGCTCATTTAAACTTCAACCTTGCTCTCCCTTTAGCATGGCAAAATATATACTTTTTAATTTTTGCTAATATCGACATCTTTTCATGACTCCACTAAATCATCCTCATCCCTGTATACCAAACCAGGCTGCATTACCACTCTAAAGTTTTGGCTGCTGCTGTTTAAATACAAACCACGCACTTCCCAAATTTAGATATGGGAACTGAGCTGTCTGAAGGAACAGTAGGTCGGATCCCAGCCTTTTAGCCCAGGAGAGCCACTGGTATTAGTAAGAATAGTCCAGGTACTACCAAATGTAACTAAGTAATCCAGTACTTCTCCCAAGTAGAAGATTAAACACTACATCACATATTTGGACTCTTTTTTCTGAGTTTTATAACAGATCATAAAACATTCACCTCTGTATTTGATACATCAATATTATTTAGCAACCCTCAAAACACACTCAGAAAAAGCATTAACTGTGCATTGTAAAACGGAATTGCATTCAGTCTGACAGAAGATCCCCCACCACAAAGTGTCCTCAAGATACATGTCAAACAGATGTTCTCTAAAACACATTTCTGAACAGTTTGGTGCTATCAAAAAGTTTGATCTAGGATGTAAACTAATGCAGAGTTTCAGAGGGAGAGAAGAAAGGGCAAAAAGACAGCAGAGGCTGAATAGTTAGAAGCTAAAAGGTGCCTTTAATCTCTGAATTCATGGCTCAAAACCAGCTTTGGGGCAAAATTTAGAGCAATGGTTGCATAGCGGGTCCAGTAGGCAAATTCCATGCTTGAAGCATCCCTTGAGGAACAAGTGAAAATAGCTGCTTTTCTCCTTAAACAGTGCAAAGTGCTTATTCCTGCTCTTGCTACAAACCTTTCAGATTGGGGTGAGACCTACATTTTCCAAATGGATTTCCTACTGAGCAGCTGTTACTTTGTCTTTGGAGGCAAGATCTCTATATAGGTGATACAAGGCACACACGATGCTTTACAGACTTGCAGCCACGGCAGAGAGCCTTCATGAGGGTGCTGGTTAGCAACAGGAATGCTGTATGAGCAGCAGCGCAGAAAAGCACCACATGGGAAGGGACACAGTGTATATCCTGGCCTCTCTTGAGACTGAAAGGTCTCCCACGCTTTACCAGTTCAGTGGGTAAAAAATAAGTGTTTTGATCTGCATGTTTAACTCAAAATTGGTGCACCAAGTTCAGTGTAAAGACTGAGTAAAATCAAACCTCTTACCTGCTTTTGTGGACAACATACAAACAAAACAGTTAAAACAGAGGTGAATTAATGTTCTCTGAGGCTGTTCAAGCTCTATCATCTCATTTTAGTGTAGGTATCATGAACACATATTTTAACCTTTGAATGGTCTAATGGTTAATGCACTGTTACCCCTTCACCCCCCAGAGACATTTTGCATGGGCACTCTGGGGTCTGAAGTGAGCTGATTGTTGCTTTGCATGGAGGCTGGCAATCCAAAGTTACACCACATAGTTGATGATCCACTTCAGCTTAGCTGAAACGGCAAATTTAAAATAAGAATCATGAAGTTTACCTCAAATTTACTTTTCAGAAGGTTCAACGCATCTTCTGATGAGGCAAGAACCTACCATACCTATAATACTTGGATCAGACCATGAGAAAGCACCTATTAACCTACTTTGGACAATACCTTACCTATGAATAATGCAGCAATTCTTGTTCATAGGCTGCTGTTCCCAGGAAAGGTGGAAGCAGTTACATTTAGCTTTTGACTGAATGTGCAAATCTATTCCTGGATCAGCACTGCTTGTCACTGCCTGCCACACACAGTGAATGAGCACAGGACTTTGGCTTACAAGGCAGCACATCAACATATTTGCAAGAGCAGAACAGTGAGGAGTCTTTCACTTACATTCTGGCTTTCCTCTTCCTTTTTGTCAGCTGGCTTGTCTGACTGCGACGCTGCTTTCCTCCTTTGCAAAGGAACATGAGATAGGACACACAGTCAATCCTCTAGAAACATATCTTCCATGCGGGAAGGCTGATTCAGGCTCTGGTGGGAATTATTATTTACTTAGTTCATCCAAGGGAATGTGATAAAGGCTGATGTGTTTGGTTGTGTAGGATTAGGGTGGAGGGGAGGAATCTAAACCTTGGTGATACAACGCAGGGAGAGGGGCAAAATTATGAGGTGTTGTTTAACAGAGGAACACAGGGTGCAGAGCATAAGGAAATGTGTTGAAGTGGAGGAAGGAGGCACAGCTGGATATGAAACTGGGTGAGATAGGCATGGCTTCTCTCTAGGGCTGAGGAGGTGGTGGCTCCTGTGTCCTAACACAGGACGAACACCCCAAACCACCAAGGGTTTCTGAAGACCAAGCTAACCCTCCCCCAGGTGGCTCAGGTGGGTATTGCAGAGATGACACTGTTTTCAGCCAGCTCCAGGATCATTTTGCCACCTGTCCTTTATCCCCCATCCCTATTCTCACTCAGAGAAAGGGCTGTGGCAGTGATCCCATGAAATGTCAGATGAAAGTCAGAAAAGCCCTTCAACCCAAGTCCATCCCCACTGGAAAAGATCAGGCACTGTTTCTGCTCAGTCAAGACCTTCAGGGTGGGAAAGCTCTGGCTGCAAACTAAGAGGCAGGAACCAAGTGCACCAGCCTGGGTTTCCAAGTGCCTTTGGTGAGCCTCAAATCCAGTTCAAAGGCAGCAGAGCTCCTTAGGCAGTGTTGGTGGTGCCTACAGAAGTTGAGTGAGCACCTGAGACTTTCACACTGCCCTGCTTCCTGAGGAGAGGCAAAACTTTCTGAGAAGCAGTAGCAAAGAGCTGCAGTCCATCCACTGGATCAATTGGACATGAAAGTAAACAAAGATGTTGGTTGTTTCTCTGTGAAGAGCACATGGTAAAACTTCTTGGGTGTTAACCACACTGGCAGAAGAAAACCAAATTCTTGATTTTCAAGCCCTATTTAGGGTCTAAAGAGTACTCCAGTGTGCCAGGCACTGATTCTCTAGACATCCGATTCCCCATTTTAGACAGTTAGGGGAACTGCGGCTCTAGTCTCCACACGAACTTTGGTTGTGATGATCCTTATCCGCCTGTGAACACTACCCTTAGCAGATGTTTTTTAAAACACCAATATGATAGATTTTTCATTTAGTCTTGCTTCTGAAGTGGACAAAATTAATCTCACAGAACAAAAAATCCCAATGGCACTTAGAAAGGCTTCTGAGTTTCAAAACACTGCCACAGGTTTGTCAAAGGATTTTTTTTTTTCATATCACTGGCAAAAGAAAAGCCTCACTGGATACACAAATTGGAGGCTTCTATGTAAATTTGACAGAAAACTAGAAGTAAAACACATGCGTTTGTAGGACACAGTGCTCTGTGGGAATTATTTCCAGA
Source organism: Coracopsis vasa (assembly GCA_026283785.1). Classification (NCBI taxonomy): domain Eukaryota; kingdom Metazoa; phylum Chordata; class Aves; order Psittaciformes; family Psittacidae; genus Coracopsis; species Coracopsis vasa. Next base: position 2,813 of record JANHGB010009890.1, on the reverse strand, counting down.
TATTCAACTGCATTAATAATTTTATTGGATCAGTAATAATTTTTATATTCTTTTTCTAATATTGACTTGATTCTTCTGAGAAAAAAGCTTACAATGATTACAAACTTCAGTGAGGGAAATACTTTCCCGGGTGAAAGACCAGTGTTAGATTTATGTCCTGCAAGAAACTTAACTGGGCTAGAAATTATAGCAGTTTGTGAGAGAGTTCATTATTCTGCTTGCACTTCAGTCCTGAAGCAAAGGGCTGTTCTCACGGGGGCCACTAATACTAGAGAGCAGTATTTTATACCACCTGACCTCTTAGAAGTGTTTTCCTTCATTACTTACCCAGCATTAGACGCATTCCCTGTTTCTGAGTGTGTGGTTTTCTGCTCAGCAAAGGGCCCCTAGTATCCCAGGCTTGTCACTCAGTGATTTCTGTACTGAACATGCTCAGTTTAAAGAAACCACCTTTTTAACTCCTGCCTGCCAGCTCGGTAAGAGCAGCCTGAAACACAGTGCCAGGTTCTTCCCTTTTCTATGTTACCACAAATAAAAAGGGCTTTGCAGCCAAAAAAAATCCACTCAGTAACAGTTTAACAGCATGTGCCCAGATTGCACCCTTGACTGAAAATTCATTACAATTCCATGGCTTTGTGAAGAAAAACTTAGGAAACAATTCTATTGCTGTCAATGCCCTGGGAAAGGATGCTTATGGTAGTGCAGGTTCTTTTGTTAAGATACTGAGAGAATTTGACCCTGAATACCTGAAGACACCAGAACTCACTGCCAAAAGCCGTACTGGAGTACGTGTTAGACTAGAATCGTGGAAATTTGCAGGATTTCTATAACCAAGCATATGAGATGTCCATTTAACTTGTTTGCTTAAACAGAAGGAGTTACCGCAGCATCTAGTCACTGAACCTTACTTTGCTTACAGGTGTCATTCAGCTCAGCAAAGTCAGTCTTGATAGGTAGCAGCACAAAATAGATCAGAAGGTGAACCAGTAAATAACTGTTAAAAGCTATTAAGCTATTTTAGTTCAGAAAAGAAATAAAGTGATCTGTTTGGTATTTTACACTGCTGGGAACATTTTATGGTGTTGTGTATCCATCCTCTGAACTGGAAACTGTTTTTGTATTGGACAACATATTTAAGAACTCCATCTCTGCGCACTATACAACTGTACCTACTCTTCATTATTTTACTCATCCTTTTCTTTCACTATTGATACGTTAAAAAAGATAGAGCTAAAAATCAAACATCTAATACTAGGAGCTTGGGAGTCTGACAGAACATTATTGATGGAATCAGGGGAAAGCAGAAATTAAAAATAATTGGAATAATAGAGTGTCTTTTAACAGCTGGTAGCTTGATACATCATGACTCGCTTTAGATGAGAATAACTTGGCTAGCCTGTCTGAAATGCACTGAGAATCAATAACAATTCACCTGCCAAGATGTTGCCCTTTTATTGCACTTCTGTTCATGTTTTTAGGTTCAACATCCTGAATGTGCTGCATAAAGAATAATTTGTTTAAGTTCCTTTCATAGTTTACTCTATCTGAATACAGTAACTTTGAAATAGATCTGGTAAAATGGCGAAAGTCCAGAGGATATATTTGTCACCATCTTTGAAGGCTACAACATTGAAGGATTTCTTACAGCAGCTAAACTCTGCCAGGTATCATTGCTGCAACATCTACAGTTTCAGATATACATATATGTATGTATATATATATATACACACACAGTTTCATCAGGCAATGCTGGTGACTAGCATCTATGTAGATACGGTCAAATTTCAAAGAAGCACCACAGTGACCCACTGATAACCAAACTGACAGCATCTTGTTCCACAATTAGCTGCAGAGCTCATGCTAGTGCTTACTTGAAGTCTAAATACAAACCTTTTTGCCAGCAATTTATTCATTTCTTCCATTAGTCCTCCTCCGCCTCCTCCACTACTTGTTCGATTGGCATCACTTTTAGAGACCCCACTGGGGCTGGACCCTCCTGAACCATCTTCTGGCTTAAGAGAGAAATAAGCATTGGAATTAATGAAAAATTTCATTTACAACCACATCCTCAATGATTAGTTTTCCTAATTATTAGAAGAAGTGATCACCATCACAGCCCAAAAACAGAGATAGGATGTGTTCTGCCTTGGAATAAAGACATTACTAGGACCAGGAGCTGTCTGGGTGTGGCAAATACATGGGCAAATGATGAAAAACTCCAGAGTTTTCAGAGCATCCCCAGAGTGCTCTTTGTTCATGATTATGTTTATGCATGCTTATGCAGCCTTTACCTAAGTGGACACCTATTGATGTGCTGCCTCAACAGTCTACACTGTTTTTGGTAATCATGATGCAGTTTTAACCATTTATAATGAAAACACTAACAGTGCAGCGATGGGCTTTGCAGAAGTACTGAAATCCTGGCAACGTGAGAATTCTCAGTGATTTGATAATTAACATTTTCTGAGGAGCAGGAATTGCACCAAACATCTGCTGCTCAGCTTTATTTGCACTACAAATTCACATTTCAAAGTTCACCTAAAGGGGGGCAGCTGAAGCGTGTTTCACCATATTTCAAACGGGATTTACAAATCATTACACCAAGCTGCACCAGGCTTTCCCGCAGCAGAGAGCCCCTGGGAGAGTCCTGGTGCCACCTCCTTACCCGTTGAACTCTCCTTAGTTTGGCACCAGCCAGAGCCGCTGCGAGCCCTGACACTGATCCATCTTCAGTGCCAACCCCTTGGCCAGCGCCTGCTGGCAGGGGGGGAGGTGGGGGGGGCGCAGCTCCCATGGGTGGCGGAGGGACTAGG